>MUZC01001082.1:138834-149754 GCA_002072015.1 Radix auricularia | reverse complement strand
CCCCCCCCGCATCTCTTTGCACTAATTATGACGAGCAAGTCTGCGAGCATCATGCGTTATGCCTCCTTCGTCTGACAATGGCATCCCCCGCTTGCGTTCAGCACTTTTTCGCGATGCCTTCAATTCAGAGAATTTTTAAAAAATATCTTCCAATTAATTAAATAACAGTGATGGTTTATAGTCATTTTTTAAACTCACGCCTCACCTTTTTCGTTGGTGATGCCGACTGAGTGTCAACTCGCGAATCAAAAGAAAAAAAAAAATAGTATTAGCATAATTAAATACAGCTTTAGTCGTAACTGTAAGTAAGCACATATCACATTTTTACGACTGTCGTAGCAGCAGACGACCCGACCGGATGTAGTAACGCTAGCCAAGCATATGTGGATTGGCTAGTGTTACGACTAGTCTAAAATCTAAATATTTTTATTTTAACAGATTTATTCAACGTATCTGCTTTTTAGAATAATAACAAAAATTATCAGCATACTCATTATGATATTTTTTTTAAAAAATGAAATTTAAAAAATAAAACATGACGGCAGCGGGATTCGATCCCGCTATTTATAGTGTCAAATCATTTTCGAAGCAACAGGACTATCACTTGATCTAGCGAAGCTGTTGAGAAAGTATAAGTTTTTAAATTTATAACTCTTTTTCATTTAATGGCTCAATCTGGATTTTTTTTTAAACCTTTAAAATTCATTAATAAGCTTATCTAGTGATCATGATATTTTATTATGAGAACTACAGTTTAGTATTTAAGTATTAGTATTAGTATTAGTAATAGCATAATTGAAATACAGAAAATTGTTTACGACATGTCGTAACTTGTCGTAACGGCAGACAACCCGCGCGGATGTTGCTGGCGTTACGACATGTCGTAGCACCAGCCACATCCGCGCGGGTTGTCTGCCGTTACTTTGTCTTAGCAGTAGGCAGTAGACACTCCGTTCTAGGGTTAAAACCTATTCTATATCTCCGACCGGGCCGACCTTATCGGCGGCCATCCAAACCCTAAAATCTTCATTTTTCAGAAATTCTAAAGCTATACCTAACCCAAACCTTAAAAATCATCAATTTTTCGAAATTCTAAAGCTAAACCTAACCCAAACCCTAAAAATTCAGAAGAGACGCGACGCTCCGGTCGGAGATATAGGTTTTAGCCCGTTCTAGTTTATCAATGTTTTCTTTGGTGAAGCAGCCTTTAACTTTAGAACAATATAGACGGTACTTAATTTTACGTCTGTCACTTACAATACTTGCATGCGTAAAGTATGTTAATTTCACACGTTGTAATTTATTGTAAACATTGCACATTTTAATTTTAGTTATATTTCGGGGTACTATTCTTGAAAAGAAGTGACCTTTTGAAAATGAAAAGTTAGAGTTTATTCCCTTGTACCTCTTGGATTTTTATTCATACTACCACCGTGATTATGATTGTCACGCCTATTTATACTTATTTAACAATCATCATTATCACCAGTCCCGTGACCGCTACGGTCGTTGGGGGGATCGCATGGACACAGTATGAAAGTATTTTAAACAAAATATAGTTTTTTGTATTATTTTAAATTATGTGTAATATTTAGTAATAATAATATTTCAACACAAAAATATTTTTACACTCTCGAGTTCCCACTGTTGAATTAAATTAAGGTTAAGATCATCAATTTTTGCCTATTTTAATTTTTTAAAATAAAATGTATAGATCTAAAGAATTTATATATAGAATTTTCTTATTTGTAAGTGTAAGAGTGATATTTTGTGGGGACATAATAATAATAATAATAATAATGACACAATATTGTCTGATCGGGATTTTGGAGACTTCATAAATATTTTATTCCATTATTAGAAATTACTAAAATTGGATAAAATGATGAATTTATATAATAAAGATGTTTTTTGTATACTGTGAATGTGTACACTTCAATAAATCAGACTGGGCAATCCCCCGAATCCCGGTCCCAAATTATTTTACTCTAATAAGAGGACGTATAGTACATCAAAGTATATTATTTAACGATAACGTGTTATTTATTGTCCGATAACCAGTCATAAAATACTAAATATTGTAATTGTTACACATCATTTGCAAATAGCTTCCGAAAAACGGTGTTAATAATTCAAATCCCGCAAGTTGCGCTGCAGTTAAAACACGGCAACGGCAGTAATGTTTACCGGAGCGGCTGTTCTAAGTGTCATAATTATTTTTTAGAAAATTATGAAAATACGCTGAAATATGTACTGATTTACGAAAGGGCCCTAATTATGACGAAATGGTATATAACCGAGACGTTCCCAAAGTGGTCCGTACGGATCCCCAGGGGTCCGCGGAACCATTCAGGGGGTCCGTGGTATATTTAAATTGATTTGGGGGTCCCTGAACAACGTCAGGGGGTCTGCGCAAGGTGTAATTTAAAAAATAAAACTGATCAATTTTTATTATTTTGGACATTTAAATAAATAACTATAAATTATTTGAAACAGCTGAAAAGGGTGAAACGATATTTGCTGAATTTTTTTTTTTAAAAAGGGGGTTAAAGAAATACCAGTGATTTTCTGGCATACTTAAAAAAAGCTTTACCTAATGTATTTTCATTACATTGTGTCATTCATCGACATAATTTATTCGCAAAAATTAAATATCTTAGGGAAAGTTTGCATGGATAACTAGATTATGTCATTAGAACAGTTAATAAAATCAAAAGGAATAGCTTCAATGAGAGATTATTTGCTCAATATTTTTGGAAAATGAAGAAAACTATAATCGTTTACTTATTCAACCAGAAGTACGTTGGTAATAAAAAAAAAGTGCATATTTAATTCGATTTTATGCTCTCTTTGATTTAGTGTCCGAATTCATGGAAAAATCAAAGACAATGATTAGCAACATAATTAATTCAAAAAACAACATAGGCCTACCCTTTATGAATGATTTATTTATCCAACTTTAACGAAACTAATTTGAAACTAAAAGCGTTATATCAGAGTTTGTTGCAAGACTTTTTATGTGCAAATAACACTTAATAGGAACAGTTCTAGTTTTTTTTCTTCGAAATTTCAAAATAGAGATGAAGATTTACTAGCTTACTGGCAACACTTAACGGCTCTTCATGCAAACCTCATACCTGAACCACAGATTTCAAGACATTATTCACTTGTGTATTCTCGAATGGCAGTTGAACCCTTTTGCGCGTAGACAAACTCAGATCCCAAACACAGATGAATCCATATTAACACAGGAGCAGCTTATTGAAAGGAGGAACTTGAACCAATTTTTGAACTAGGATACCACAACTTCTAGTTAAAAAGTCAGATCCCAATTTTATAACCTGCATTAGGCCTATGGGTTATTGTACTGCCCAATTTTCGGTCCTGTGTTATGGGGTTTTCTATGCATAGCTCACTGGTAAGACGAAAATCACTGTGTACCAGGACTGCGTGCTCAGCACACTCCTTTATGGCGGCGAGTGCTGGACGACATACACCAAGCAAATAAAGCACCTTAACAGCCTCCACTCATGAAACTTGCATAGTATCCTAAATGAAAAGTGGCAGGATAAAATCACCATCGTGGAGGTACTCAGAAGGAGCCATATGCTGAGTATGCACTCAATCTTGAGTGAGAGGCGCCTGCGGTGGTTGGGTCATGTCCGTAGGATGAGCTTGGTTCGTATTCCAAGAGTCCTGCTTTACGGTGAGCTGGCAACTGGTATGAGGAAACGAGGTCGTCCCTGCCTGCTCTTCAAGAACGTCTGCAAGAAAGACATGTCACTGGCGCAGACAGACCATAAAACATGGGAGACCAGTGCCGAGGAGCGCACACTGGTGGGGAAATGTGCGTGAGGGCATTCAAGTTGCGGAAGCATCCCTCACAGCTAGGGGTGAAGAGAGAAGGTCCATGAGAAAGGGGAAGGGGGCAGAAGTGCAGGAGTAAACGCCATCGTCCCTCGAGGACGGACGGATGCCATATATATAGATATATAATGTATATAAAATGGGTTATTGTACAGAATTTTTTTAAAACCTGCTTTCCCGTCTTCCTGTTTGGTAGAACAAAGATTCAATGGCATTGTGAATCTCATCGTAAAATTAAAAAACAAAAACAAAAAAACGTAAAAACCTACTTTTTACTATAAATCCTTTATATACGAGACACAACTAGATTCTATAAGGATGTTCATTATAATACGCAGGGCAAAACAATAAGAAAATACAAAATTCTAGTTATGTCTTGTAAGAAATGTTTAAGATAATGTGCACCGATCGTGAACATATTTTTAAAAAGTAATGCACACTTTATTGCGCGACATGAAAGGTTTTTGAACATAATAAGCACCACAACACTCTATCTAAAAATATTAACATGATGCATAGAGTATAGAGATAAATAAAATAAAAATTCAATAATTCAATTACTGTCCATTCGATCGATCTGAAATTTCGGTACATCATTTTTATCGTCGGTCGGTCAGTTGTACGGGCTCAGACACCACAAGTTAATATAAAGGATTTCAAAAAACAACAGAAAACGACTAGAAGTGGGTTTCTCCAATCCCTTCTAACAAACATTGAGTCAGTCATAAAACGCTCATAAAATCTCATCGCGTTTTAATCCAAGTTATTAATTGTTGTCAATTTTATTTAAAACAAAAGACAATTTCAATAAATACCGCATTTCTTCATCAAAATGTTTGTTTTTTAGGCTAATAGTGATTTGTGTACTATGCGTTTATGTATTTTTTTTTCACTTGGGGGTCCGTCGGAAACTTTTGATTATAAAAAGGGTCCGTCGTTCAAAAAAGTCTGGGAACCACTGATCTACGTGGTAACACACACAAAATAATTTGGGACCGGGATTCGGAAAATCATAAAAAATTATAATAAAACTTAATAAAGAGTGATAGTTTGCTAATCTTTTTTATTGTGCTAATGTCATATTATCTATATGACTAGACTGCTATGTCATCGTACATTGTCCAAACATTACAATTTACATAATTTCGACTTTTGCTATTTAATACTAGTATAGTCGTTTAATATTACCAAAAAATATACGCGTGTCACAGTTCATTATTTAAGATGAAGTTGCGGGCCCGATTAAAACGCAGGTTGGACTTTGGAAACCTTAGTAACTGAGTCAGTCTTAAACTTTAACGTTTATTACATGAATCGTAAAGTATTTTTGGGGTAATACTAATACAAGTCACTAATTTTTATTTAGTCTAGTTCATATTACTTCTATTAGTCTATTCTATGTCCCTCTAATTGTCTCTGCATTTAGTCTAGCTGCTTTCAATTTCAATGAAAGGTTATAGTTATACCATTATATATGTTCTTTCTGACGCGCTGCGCTTCATTTACCAGCTCCCTTCTAAAGTGTAAGTACTGTAACTGTAAGACCCATCCAAATACGAGATCTGAGTTTCTTGCATAATCATAAATTGGCAGCTGTTAGCCAAGACATCACCGTCAAGGGGAGACAATGCTGTCAATGAATCATTCAATTGAAATCAGCAAAATTATTTTCCTTTCACATATATAACTATAAGATATTTATCAGATTCGTATTTGATAGATTTTCCTGTTTTTTTTAAGTTAAAAAAAAAAAAAGTTATAATGAATAGTGATAGAGTAGATAGTGAAGAAAATTTAAAATACAATTACAACACTCATAAACTACTAATGGTACTTGTTTGTTACTTCAAAGTAGCATGTAAACAACTTCAGAACTATCGCGTAGAGGTAGAGGCCTCACTATATCTTTAGGCCCTAAGCTGAAACATATTTAGCTCATAATATATGAATCCTGTATAACAGAGTCCAGACAACATGTTAGTGTGGTCAGAATAAACCCTGTGGGTTAAACTGGCCTTGGCCAACTTAGCTTGTTTGTTTAAAATATTAAAAAAATCATACCAGATCCCTCACCCCCTTTTCTTAAGTGTACAGTGCACAGTGATTGGCACTTATGAATGCTTAAAGGACAATATTTAACACACATACAACTCAATTTGTCATTTTATTTAGAAGGTCCCACATGCCTAGTCTAATAACTTCAGTTAAACATTACACATCCGTAGCATTTCAACTGCTAAGTCATTTAAGACTGCACTTAAGACACATCTTTTTAAAATTTATTTTCAAAAATAATAAAACCACATTTCTGTAATTGATTAGCGTAGCTGATGTATTGAGTATACCGTATTGTTATTTATGTAGTTAATATGCTATGAATGTTTCTTTTTTATTTATATATGTCTTTTTGTTTCCATGTAAAGCGCTGTGAGCCTGGCTCCTTGCTGGGATACAGCGCTATATAAATCATCATTTTATTATTATTATTATTATTATATAATAGCAATAGTATAATTTTTCAAACACTCAAGGCTGTGATATGTCACTTATGAGTTAGTGATAGTGCATCATGAAATTTAAATCATTGTTTTTTTTGTTTTTTTTAAACCCATGTCATCTGATGCCGCCTGATCACTCACTTCCAGTGTAGGCTGCATGAATGACCTTAACCATTGTGAAAATTGTACACACTGTACACAAAGGTCAGGCAAAGTTGTTACACTTTACACCAATAAGTGCTAATCAGTTCAACACATTGTGGCAATTATATAGCTTATAACAAAGCTCATTCCAGTATAATATTTTCATATTTGCCATTATATTAAGACACTTTTATTTAACTAGCTCTGTCCAGTCTAAAACATAGCATGACAAGGGGATGACCAAACTTATGTAATTTAAAAAGTTTTAGAGAAAAGTGGGGGAAAGAAAACAAAGTTGTTCAAATTTATTTTTATTAACACATAGATATATGGCAACCAATTTTCAATTAAATCACATACAAATTTAGGAGACAATTTCAGATATATGATTTCAAGAATTCATCAATTGTTCGCTGTCTCTGATTACACTTTGCAATCACCAAACTCTCCTGAATCATAAACACTTGATCAACAATTTGATTCAGCCCTTGATACTGAGCATATTTGCACAGTGTTCGAAGTGCATCATTGGCATCTGCAAACGTAGGCCTTCGGTTAATATCCAATGCTATGCTATCATCTTCAGAGTCCCTGTCCTGTTCATCTGGTTGGTACGTGCTAGAATAATCACTGGAGTGTTGCTCCCAGTGGTGCACATTCATATCACAAACTGCTAAATCGTCATCAACAACACACAAGTCAGTAAATGTACCACCTATGAGCTCAGAAGATATTCTGTCAAACTCTGGTGGATTGAATAGATCATTCCTATTGAAAATATCAACAATGCCAGCCGAGTCTGACACAATACCAAAGCCACATCTAAAGAAACATCTCCTGACGGATGTCTCTGGGATGTCATTCCATGCTGAGGCAATCCAATAAAGGGTATCAATGATGTCACTGGTTTTCATTAGCTCACTGGCTGTAACGTGGGGATGAGCCTCCATTTCTCCTGTCAAGGCAGACAGCTGTTTACGACGAAAGCCTCTTTTGAAGTCTTGCATCATCCCTTGATGCAAGGGCTGCAAAAGGGGGCTAATGTTGGGTGGCAAATACTGAAGTTTGATGTTGGACAACTGCAAAAACTGATGGCAATGAGCGTTGTCTAGAAAGAGAATAACATGGCGTTGCTGCAGTGCCATTTTGTTATTGAATCCCGTGAGCCAAGCTATAAAAATGTCACTGCTCATCCAGGCTTTGTGGGAAAATTTGAAATCCACTGGAATAAGTTGTAAGTTCACATCTTTAAAACTTTTTGAAAGCGACATGTTCCCAATGACAACAACAGTTTCTTTTTCACCAAGCATGTTTGAGCACAGCATGACAGTCAGCCTGTCTTTGGCTTTGCTGCCTGTTGCACACTGCTGGCCCTTAACATAGAAAGACTTATCGGCTGTTATACGAAAGAATATACCGGTTTCATCCAGGTTGAAGACATCTTTGTCTTCATAACCTTCACAAAGAGATTTTACTTTTCTCTTCCAATCAATGACTACGCTTGGATCTGTACAGCTGACCTCAGAAGCTGGTTTTCCAAATACAATATTATGTCTCTTTGCAAATGATTCCAACCAACCATTAGAAGCCTTGAATGTTTTTATGCCACTTTCTGTAGCGAAGTTAAGCGCTCGTTCCTTCAGCATTGGTCCATTCACTTTAACATTTCTTCTAGACATCTCTTGATACCATCGCCAACAGAGCTCATTGACGCTTTCATTTCCTGTTTTCCTCATCTGGCGACGCTGCTCCAATGGTGCATTCTGGTTAAAATTGTTGATGTATTCCTGTTTCCTTTTTAAAGTCAACTGAATTTGTGTGCGGCCAACACCTAGCAGCTGTGCTATTTGCCTTGTACTTTTACCCTCTTCATTTAGCTTTATCACAGTCATTCTTTCACCTAATGTCAAAGCTTTCTTTGGGCCTCTGTAAGCATTCTTTTTGTCTGGCAGATTTGGTGGTGTTTTTAGAAGTCTAGCTAAATTGTCTTCCGAAATAAGTTTCTGTGAAGGATCTTCAATTTTAACTGTTTTCACAGGAAGAACTTTTCCAAGAGCCCCACTACTCTCTGAGCCAAAGCACTGTTCAGACGTAAGACCCACTGTAATGCCTTGATCTCTGATATTCATACTACAAGCCATGTTACGGGCTCGCAGAAGGATAGCATTATTAACTCCCAAATTTTTCTCTACTAAATTTTAAGGTTGAATTTGAATGTTCATTGTATCATTTTCTCTATAAATCATGAAACAGATTTTTGATTACATTCCTTTTTTCCTACAGAAAAATAAACAAATTATATTTGTTAAAATCTATTTAGTATTATAAATAATAATCCCCTATTGGTGTCTAGGGTAAATAAATACTATTATTTTCTATTGCTATGAAATTAAATAAAATATTAAAAATAACATTAGACTAATTTAAAGTTATTGATCAGTTTGTATGTAGATAATTAATTTTTTTTTAAAATCTAAAACTGTGTGTTTAGATAATCAAATCATACACTACATAACATTAAGTGGGTGTTCAATTTTAGCACAAAAAATGTTTATAAATTTCAAACTTACTTTGAAGAATTTCACCTCACATCAAGATCATCTTTCAGATTGATTAGCCTCTTCCAAATTTATCTCTTTTGACAATGAAATCCAAGGATTGTCAGATAAACTGTACGTCATCACAGCCAACATCACAGATAGAAGGCCAAAAACAATTGTAAGAAAATACATGCTTGTATTGGCAATCATAATCATCCAGGGCAATATACATGACAAGGCAGCATCAATCATTATGTTTAATTAATGCCAACTGAAAAATATGAAATGAAATAAGTATACAATATTGAGAAGTTCTCAAACAGGATTAATTAAATAGTGGTGCTACAGGTTGTTGTTTGTTTGCCAAGGAGGGTTAAATAATTTTATCCCCCCCCCCCCCACACACACAACTAGATCAGGGATAATTTTAGGACAATGAATATAACTCATTTGCTACTAAGAACGAAAACCAAAACACCCCCTGAAATAATAAGCAAAGGGAGATTACTCTCAAGAACTCTCACCCCACAAGTTGAATAAAAATATCTAAATGAAAATTTGAAATAACAAAACATATACCGTAAAACTGATAATTGGATGAGCTTTTAAAAAATGTATCGGTTGATGCACTTTTAATCACAAATATATTTTATCTAAATCTGGAAAAGTGTTTTTTTGAAATTAACATCACTGTTTTTGGGCATCAACATCTGTTGTCTTGTCTTTTTTAAAAATTGTTTTATTGTCATATGAACCTTTAAGAAACATCTTATCAACTGACAAATTAAACTTTGTAATTGGTCACTTGATTCTAATCATGATGTTGAAGTAGAGGAATTTATTTATGTCCTCATTAGTAACCTCCTTCCATTGGGTGTTTTTCTGGCTGTTTGCTGCGGTTAAGTGTATAATTTGTTTTGGCAATTAACAACTCTATCATGGCAGTAGTCAATGGGACTGCTGTCAATAGGGAGAAAATGATTTCCCCTATAATTTCATTAAAATTATATAGCTTGTCTGTAACACTCGTCAAATTGTCTGACCAAGATACAGAGAAATTGTCTCATTCACCACTCTTGTTAGCTTGATTCTGATCAGTTATTATTACCTGTATCACTATCAAAGTCTTATTGCCTATTGCATTTGGGTCTGATTCCTCATAATTGTTTCAGTTATTAACTGCTGCATAGTTAGACGTTGAAGCAGCAAATAAATAGTCAATAAAATGAAAGACCATTGCATAAGAATATTCAGAAACCACATGTTCAATTTTCACCAAATGGAGTCTGACTTCTAGGCCAAACAACTTTTGAACCTTAGATGACAAACATGGCTGTAGGGCGAAGTAGAAATATGCTTTTTTAAAAAACTTTTTTATTATGTGGTAAGGAATTGTTTTCTCTTTTTCATGTCATTGAGTGTAACATTTTGTTATAGCAATGTACGGTGAGTACTTTACATATAAGGGGCCGTCCATAAATGACGTCACGCACCTGGGGGGGAGGGGGGTCCCACTTTTGTGATGATGCGTGACGTGGGGGAGGGAGGGGGGTTGAAGAAATGTGACGTCACATCGAAAGGGTAACTTTAAATAAAACTTCCACTGAAATATTTGGTCACTTAAAATTTATTTAATGACTTTTTAAAAAATTCAATGCCTCTCAAAGTGCCGGTCGATAGGCTATCAGACGCCCATTGGCGTAAGTTAACAAGACACGAAAATTAAATATAATTATAATTCTTAAGTTTGAGAATTCACAAGAGAACATAGGAAATTGTAACACTGCGTCGTTTGATGTTGACATCAAAGCTTTTGTGATGTAACCGCAGTTTCGTTCACTCGCGGCAGGAGTCTGCGAACTTTTTTTTTT
>MUZC01001082.1:98937-136017 GCA_002072015.1 Radix auricularia | reverse complement strand
GTACTTTTTGAGGGGGGGGGGTCGACGATTTTGTGACGATGCGTGACGTAGGGGGGGAGGGGGTAAAAAATCGGCCAAAATCGTGTGACGTCATTTATGGATGGCCCCTAAGTATATGTATATCTATCTCTCTCTCTTATATATATATATATATGTTTGTGTGTGTGTGTGTGTGTGTAAAGTACTTTTCTGTGGGGGTCATTTGTCATGCTCATTTGCACATGACTGTTTAAGTGAATTATACATATACAGATGGCATATACATCTACTGCCTATATTTAGTTATTTAGTAGTGTAATCATTTTCATCATAGTTTGAGTATGTAAAGAGCCACACTTTAAAAATTCATAACTTAAAACTATTAAATTATAAATTCTAAAAATATAAATTTGTTGTTAAAATTTACTTAAAAATCAGCTCTATTTAATTATGCTATTGGTTATTTAATTTTTTAAGTTAAATTTTTTACCAAAATGCCTAAATACTCCCACACTATTATATAGTCATGTTTTCAATATGGGTATATCAGTATGAGTATATGATGGTGTATACAGCTACTGACTTTTTTTGGAAAAATCCAACTTAACGTTCCCACTTTACATGGCATGATACAAAGAAATTGGAAAATTCAACTATTACTATTAAGATTCTAAAAATAAACCTAACCCTAACCCTAAATTCACAATTATAGCTAAACCTAACCCCAACCCTAAATTAACACAAAAAAATTCTAAAACTAAACGACTAAACCTAAATAACAAAGGAAGAGAACACAGAGTTAATTGCGATATAAGCCTTTTGGGAACGGCAAGTCAGATTTAGCCCTTTTTTTCTTTATTTTAGTATTTTTAAGTAGTGAAGTACTGTATTCTTTTTCAATAATTTTCATAGTTAATTTTGGCTAAAACCTATATCTCCGACCGGAGCGTCGCGTCTCTTCCCGTTGCTATGAAGGATAGTTGTTATTTTAATTTTAGGGTTTGGGTTAGGTATAGCTTTAGAATTTTCGGAAAATTCACGGGGTTCGCACTATTTTTCCGGGACGGTGACGTGCCATAGCAACAAGATGGCCGCCGATAAGGTCGGCCCGGTCGGAGATATAGGTTTTTACCTTAATTTTTGTATAGTCATAGTCATACTATAGTCATACTATGACTCATACTCATACTCATAGTCAGTCAGTTAAGTTAGTTATGTCATGTTACTGAACAATATGTAATCACAGTTATTATTATTATTATGGCATGGAAATAAACTAAAACTAAAATCAACTAAAAATATTCATGATTTATAATTGAAATTGTAATGAAGCCCAACCTATTCAGAAGTATGATTATAATTTTAACGTTTTAATTAATGTAATGTAGGAATGTAGGCGTTGGCCAAGGCGTACTAGTTGCTATTTACTAGGCTACAAGACTACAAGGCAATACTAAACTATAATTATTAATGACTGCAATGTTTAATAGTTCCATAAAGTTTAAATTTATGTAATTATGTTTCTCAAAATATCATTAACTGAATTTCTTAAATAATCAACCGATTTTTAAAACAAAAATTCTTATAAAATCATGACCTTCGGTTAAAAGGAATACCTTGAGATATTACTTTTAGAGAAGTATATTTTACGAATACTTTGTTATTCAAAGCGCCATTGTTGTATACATTGGAGTTGGAGTGATCTTCTGTCTCCGAAAATACATTTTATCTTTATTGCCAAATTGGTTTAAATTAGATTTAAATAAATTTAAACTGTTATCTGTGATCAGACAACCCATTCTATGTCGAATTTCTGACGGGAGCAACGATAATTTGCATGTGTTTTATCTGAAATTGCTCTGGTATATTGAAAAAGGAAAGTTTTAATTACCCTGAGTGTTGTATCAGATTATATTTGTGTTGTATTTCCAAGTTATAATTAATTGCCTTAAATATTACCACTTCTTTGCTGCTTGTTTTACTATCCTTTGTGTGTCTAGGTTTAATAATTTAACCAATATAGTTACTCTTGTCAAATTTAAATATTCTTCTGTATTCAGTGGCGTTGCTAGGACTTTGTAGGAGATTGGAGCCCGGGGAGGGGCTTAATATCTTTGGGGGCCCCACATACATTAATTTAAACAAATTTTCTAACACTAATTTGGGGACCCCCTCAAGTGGGGGCCTTGGGGGGGGGGACTTTCGAATTTGGACCCCCTCCCAAAGCTACGCGACTGCCTGTATTGAATATCCTTGTTTTTTTTTTTTTAAATATATATATTATTTTGTTCTAGTTTATCTGTTTCCTCTAGTGCAGGGGTCTTCAAACTTTTCTGCCGGAGGGCCGCATTAACTGTCGAAAAGCATTTTGGGAGCTGACTACTAACAGTTTTGTAGTAAAGTACAAGTAAAAATAGTATATTTTTGGAGATTAAAGGGTCTCCAGGGGCCGGATGAGAGGGCCTCGAGGGCCGTATCTGGCCCGCGGGCCGTATTTTGGAGACCCCCTTTTCTAGTGGATGGGTTTCATTCAGAAGATGCATAGCCTTCATTTTATGTATACATTGGTTCAATTGTTTTATTCAATGTCGTGAGGTCATTTTTGTCCAAATCATTCACTGTTCACATCATTAGTCTGAAATCAATTTTTAATCTCCATACCACGCATATTTCAAGAGATCATCGACTTATTCCACACACACAGGTGTAAAAGAGCAAGGCTGCGTTTCATTACATAAAATCTTGAAAATCCATAATTAAAAAAACAAAAGAAAAGAAAAAGAAACACTGGAGCTACCGGTATATCGTCTTCTAATATTAATATTTAAAATAAAAATAAAATATATTTACTTGCTAAAAAAATATTTTTTTTCTAATTTAAGTTTATGATATGGGATGGTGGAAATGACTGAGACTGCACCACCAAAACTTTTAATTCATGATAGCCACACTGTAAAGACGACACATTTCAAAACCACAGTACTTTCACTTTATGAAAACGCTTTTGTGCTATGACACAGGGCAAACGGTCATCGGTAAACGTATCTGGCTATATATAAGTAAAGTAATCGATAAACTAATTTACTGTTTGTCCTATGCTTATAAAGTTATGATTTGTTAGGGGCTATATTAAAATTAAAAGAAGTCAGCGGCTCGTGGCATAATTATTGACGAAATATACATGCGAATGGAAGGTGTAAAAAAAAACCAAGTATGATCGTATTGAAAAAATTTTAATAGATTCAATTAACTGCTATTTCAAACAGGCTAACACTACTAACAGCAATAATTATACTATCTCAATCATTTAATTATTTAATTCAATATTTTAATAATATCAATCAATATTCAATATTATATTTACTATCTCCCACTACTGGTCACTGACCCGGGTACCCGTTGCCATCAGATTACCCGGGTAGGAAAATTCCGCCTGGGTACCTGTGAAAATTGAAAATGTAACTTCAATGTCTATATTATATTAACGGAGGCCAAACTTCGGCTCCCATTCGTTTTGTTTTTTTTTTTCTGCGAAATAAATTTTTTAATGAAAATGTTTGTTTGAAATAAATGCAGAAAATTACATCTAATGAGAAATATCTGTCAACGGGAAATGTATTTTGATACATCTTTTTCTCTCAACGTGAAACAGAAATCGCAAACACAAAAGGTTTTGGCGCTTTAAAAGAATCATATAGATAAGGAAAATAAAAGTCCTCTGCCAAAAATAATAATGTTAGAGATAAAAGCGGCATTTGTTAGTAAAAAAAATCCCTTTTGTGACAGTAACTTCGCTTTGAAATACGCCGATTGATACTAGCTAATGTTGTTTATCAACCCCCCTCTCCTCCCTTCATTCATATAACCCACACCCCTTGCATTCACTTGTGCTTCTTGTGTGAATTAACACGTGTTGACCTAGAAAAACTGATGTACAAGGTTGTCAGTATTTAAAGTTAATAAATTAATCGCTTACTAACAATTTCAAATGGGTAAGTCTTCGGCCGTGGGGCGGGACTGCATAGAGATGAATGAGGCCGCATTTGGTATTGTTAATAAAAACATCCTTGCTTTAACATTAAAGTTACTTTGAAATACGCCGACATAGGATTTCCGATTGTAGACGTTGTTTATCTCCCCCTTCTCGTCCCCCCATTCCATGAACGGGTAACCCGGGTACCCGTTCGAAATTTGGACGGGTACCCGGGCAGCATTTTTCAAAAAATTGACAGCCCTACTGGTCACTGACTTCATTCACTGAGTCAGTCACTGACTGAACTGACTCACTATACTATTTACTATTTAAGTATTCAGATATTCACTACTATTTAAAATTCACTATCACTATAGTAGTGTCTATTGACTTTAGATAGCTAATAGTTATAGTATATATATTATAAATTATAGAAAGACACTAAAGACTTTAGGAAAGTCTTTAGGCTTTAGTAACTTTAGAATACTTTAACCTTAGATAGTTATTGTCAACTTTACTCACCCTGCCCAGGCCCAAGCCTTTTATTTTTACTTTTCCTATTTTTTGCTACTTTATTGCCTCTAAATCTAATTTTCTCTAACTCTATTGCTTTTTTGTAATTCGCTTACCAAACATAGTCAAAAAATGAAATTCTCTATAATAAAAAAAATTAAAAATCTCTATATATGATGCTCTACATCGCCCAACCATGCGGGACACCATGCTTTGCACGCCAACTCTCTATATTACTCTTAAACGAGTATGTGCAAACAAGCATGATTGGTGGCGCTCGCTGAGGTCGACCACCGACTAAACAGTGTATGGTGGGCAACCAAAGGTGGTGACCAGGGTTGGGGATCATTTAGACCAACAATGCATCTAAGTTCACTATCATTGTTCCTGCCTTGACATAATAACATGTATTTTTTAGTGCAGTAGTTATTTCATCTGCCTAACTCGAGGAAGGTCCTGGGTACAATCATCTAAGACATAACTTTTTAATTTTTAAAAATCTTTGGCCTTCTCTTTTCCCCCTTTCTTTTTGAACATGACTGCTCAACATGGCTGTAAACTTTAATTCTTAACCTCGGTGAAGTGCTCTCAGTTGTTTGCAGTAACAGAAAAGTTTTCACATACTATCCTCAATAATACGTTAAGTACATACTTTACAAAAAAAAAGAAGCATAAAAGTAGATGACCACATTAGGATTTTTAAAAATTATGACTATTTAAATAAGCTTTATTTATTTTATTTTTTTTGAACGGCACTTGTACTACTTTAAAAATTCAGTTTTTAAATTAAAATTGATTATCTCTGTACTAATGTTTAGTATTAGCATAGGAATTACACATTTTAGCCTTAATATAGTGACATCAGGTAATTATTTTAGCAGCTGTGTACCTAGGCCAAATTTATACTTTTAAATAACTGTGTGAATAAATTATTAGAAACAACTTTAGTCGTAACAGTAAGCACATCGTCTATTGCTTATGTAATTGTAATCGTAACAATACACTAATTTACGACGATAAAATAAATACATATTTACAAGTAGGAGTGTGTATTAATTCTAAAATCTAAATATAATATTTAATCAACACCTCCGCTTTAACAAAATAAATAAGTAGAAAAATTGACTACTAAGGCCACAACTAGTCATAACATATTAATTATTTCTCCGACTTGTCGTAAAACAAGATAGGAATACCATTGTTATGACTACTTCACATTTTTTACTAAAATCATATTGGATGGGGGTCTAAATTTTTGTGATGGCATTTATGTACGGCCCTTTAGCTTATACGCATATAAAAATATATTATATTCATACACACACACGCCTAGTAAACGATATCAATAGATCTCGGTATAATTTAGTTGTTAGTCATATTAAATCAAAGTACTTGAACTTATAAGTTTTAACTTATTTTCTTCTTTTTAGTCCACTTATAAAAACATTGTTTTTTTAAAATCTTTTTTTATCTCTATTTTTTTTTAGAAAGTTTTAGCCATCAATTAAATCAAATAAAACATTACAAAAACAATTTTTGCCACAATAAAAAAAATATAAAAACTGATAAATAATTTTAAAATATGTACTGTACCTTAAGCAATTAATAATAACTAGATGCGGTCCACGACATTGCATATTCCGCAGACTTGCTCATAAATAGTGTAAAGAAATTAAAGGGAGGAGGGAGATCAGACAAAAAATTACATCACGAAGAAATCAGAACAAGGCAAATGAACAGCTGTGTTGCAAAGTCATGTTTGAAAACAAAGTGGGTAATGAACGGGCACAAACACAAACATTTTTAAAAATTAAAAAGTAATGTCTTAGCTGTAGCCTGAACTTACGACCTTCCGCATGTTAGGCGAATGTAATAACCACTACACTATGAAATACATGCTATTCTGTTGTTCTGAAAGAACAAAGTATTTGACCTCAATTGAATGCATCATTGGTCTCAATGACTCCCCACCCGTGCACTACCTTTTCTTGACAGCTGATTGGTTGGTGGGGTCAGACAGCTTGCTTGGTGTCCGGCATGGTTGGACCATGTGGAGAATTATTATAGATAATAATAATAATAATAATAAATTAATAATTTATATAGCGTCGTATCCCGGTAAGGAACTGGGCTCACTGCGCTTTACATGAAGGTAGTAACATACATATAAATAATAAATTAGCATTAATACCATAACAACCACATTAGTTACAGTACAGTACATAAAACAAAAGGCTATGTTAATCATTAAAAGAAATGGTGTTTCAATAATCTAAAAGAAACTCAATACACATCTGCTTAAAAAATAAAAACTGTCCGGCTTAGAATTGTTTGTTTTTTTTCCCCAGGGGCAGCAACTGTTTATTATCTAAAGACTTTTTTCAATCAATGAAAAAATTGTAAGAAATTTTGGGGAACTTAGATATACAGAAATGTATAGTTTAATCCATCAGTTAGGTGGTATGTCATTAAAGTCTTCACGGTTTATTTTGTCTTTTAAAAGGGTTTACTCAAAATCTTTACAAACATATCCAAAATTTAAGGGAATGAAATTTCAACACTATCAGCTATTAAGTCATAAATTTCAAATACATAAAAATACATTATTTCAAGACTATAGAGTTTCAATAAATGAAGATAAGAAAAGTGTGAGCAAGGCAGTTTCAGATGCTGAAAAGATTGTAGGTTATCCAACATCATTCCTAAGTCTGAGATGCCTTCTGTCTGATGAATTGTCAAACATTGCTTTGCAAATGAGAAAGCTTGTTGGAACAAGACACCCTCTTCTAAAAACTGCAAGGTAGGTAATTTAATAAGAGCCTATCTAAATTAATTTTTTAAATTGTTTGTGGACTTATCTTAAAAAAGAGATTATAAATTGAATGTGTTTATTATTATTCATTTTGGGCCTTGACATCAAAACCGTGATAAGTGGGCCACACTTTGGAAGAGTATATTTTTCCAATTAAGAATTTTTTTTTAGCTAAATAGTAACATTTATTCAAATATTCTAATTCCTTGACCTTTGTAAAAAACCTTAATTTTCCAGGTTTTTGACCTTACAGCCTTTTACAATCTTCTTCTTTATATTGGTGGCCCACTATCAATCTTTTGATCATTTTGGCTCCAATGTTTCTCTAAAGAGATAATTCCATTGGTTACAATAGCTTATCAGCAACAAGTAAGAGAATTTGTTCCCAATCTTTTTTATATGAACAAATAATTGAACATATTTACAATACTCTTGGAGCAGCAGCTCCTATAAATTTAATTTTCTTCAGTGGGGGCAATGCAATGCGTTGTTGTTAATTTTTTTCAATGTTAAATGAACTGCAGTAACTAGAATATAAAATTATGAATTATTGCATAAGTCATCTTGAAAAATAAATTTAAAAAAAAAACGTTAATAGTCAATAAATGTCTTTAGATGCTCTCTTCATAAATCACTTCAATATTCTCTCTCACTTGTGCTAGTAACAGTATAAGAAACACTGTAAAATGGATGTAGTAATTTTATGCTCCCAGAAACTAAAATATTTCAAAGCAGTCAATGCTTTTTCATAAGTTTAAAGTGACAAAAAATGTAATAACATTACTATCTTTATGAAACAGAGGAATGGTGTTTGATGGCAAGAACAATTTACAACTCAGAGGTTTGTTAGTAATGTTGATTTCCAAGGCTGCTGGTCCAAACCCACAGGCTCCTTACACAGAACAGGATATGATAAGTGGTGTGTATCCAAGGTAGATTTTCAAAAATATTATCATCAAATCATATTAATCTACAAGGTTGCATAGCTTATTGCAGTAGAAACAAAATCTTAAATACATATAAATATTTAAATTAATTAAATATATTTTGGGAGACTTTCAGTTGCAAATGACATGATTTATTTTTTTTAAAAATACTTTTTTTGAAGGCACTTACAAAAATTGTTTTCCTCTTCGCTGTAATTTTTTAGGCACAAATTTAAAATATGTGGAAATATTTGTACATAATGCATCCCAACCTTTATGTTTACCAACCCAGATTACATGTACTTTTAAAATAAAATTTAAAAAAAATATATATGTATATGAATGCGCTTTATATTCAAGTATTTTGCACAGTTTTTCGAGTTTAAGAAATAAATATACCACAATATTTTCAATAAATTTAAAAAGAATTCTTAAAACCTATTGGTCCTTTGAAAATGAATTTGAACTGATCTGTTGTCAGACACTCACCAAAGGCAGTTTCCAAGTGAGTGGCTTAGTAAAATTCCAGAAAAATTGTTGCTTCATCAGATGAATATATCATACAGAATAGGACTGCATAAAGCTTTTTTATTAAAAAAACAAATTACACAGACTATTTGTGTAAGGAAACAATAAATTAAAGCTTTATTATCAACTAATACAAATAATGGTAGACGTTTCGGCTCATGCCTTCATCAGTACAAAAACAATTACATGTACTTACATATATATTAAAATTAAAACATATTAAAGTCTATGTGATAAAATGAAAAGAAATGAAAGACAAAAATAAACACGGACATAGAATATAAGAAAAAGGAGGAAGTTGAAGTATCTAAAGTGTTTTTTCATCAGATGAATTTTTTTTATAAAAATGCATACAGATACTCAGGATTTTATTACATTCAAGTACATTTTAAAAAATACCTTTCAAATGACTATTGAGTGCGAGTTTCAACCTCTATTAAATTCTACTTTTCTCAGTCCCATCATCATCTAGATTCTAGATAATCCATGGGGTAAAGATGTAGACCCAAAGAAGTTGTGGGAAAAGTTCAAGTTCCACCTAAAACATAAAGCCCTTAAAATAAAGATTGTACAAAATGTATCTATTTATACATATAAGTATAAGACACATTTGTTGTCTGTCTGCCCAAATGTAGTTTTTTACTAATATAAGCTATATAAAAACTGAAAATCATCTATTCCACTATTTCCTGTGTATGTCAAAGAATGAAAATTTGGAAAGTTGCTAAGTACACTACCATGATGAAGCAGTCATAACTGGTGCACCAGTCTCTTGGGATTGCTGATATAGACTTACAGACACTATGCTTTTCTCATGGGCAGTTGAATTTGGCCTGCTCCAGAGTAGGCAAAGAGGGAAATCTTTTTGTACACACTCTAATTGCAACTGACAAAAATGTTACCTATCACATTGCTTTAAGATAAATGTACCCGTTTATTGCATGCAAATATAAAGTTTTCTACAGAAAACCTTATTTAAAACCCGTGAAAAGCCGGGTACTTGCATCTAGTTTTTAATAAATACAATCAATGAAAGTAATATTTTTGAAAGGTGAAATATTCTTGAAATCTTCTATTCTATTACATTTCTAGTCAGCGCTCATTGGCTGAAATCACTGAGGTTATCCACACAGCTAGCCTAATCCATAAAGGTGTGGTGAATCTAGAAGACATATTACCAGAAGATGGCCCTCTTTCAGATATGGAGTTTGGCAATAAAATGGCAGTTTTGAGTGGAGATTACTTATTATCATCTGCATGCATTGGTTTGGCCAAGCTAGGTAATCCTCTAGTAAGTATTAATGGCAAAGGTTGCTATCAATCTAAATAGTATACATATCTTTATTATTAACTATTTTGTCATTTGATCCCATCACTAAGTCAACATAAAAACATTTTCTCTCAAAAAGGGTTTTATTAAATTTTCATTGTTATTTCATATCAATGTTTTCAAATTTGGCTTTATAAAGTTTACCTAGTGCTAAAAGTATTTAAGTGACATTTTTGTCAAAATCAAACTAAATGGATATTCATTCTCATACGGCTTCAGTGCATGAACTGTGTAAATTTAAAGATATTTTTTAAAGTCCTTAAGTCAGTTAATTTATACAGCTGTAAATAAAAATGGACAAACTTTGTGGGAAAAAAAATACCCAAGTCCATTAGCTCAGTGCTAAAAGTTCTTAACTCCATTCGGCCAATCAATTTAATCCGCTTACTAATCTAAACCAAACGAAAAATGGTGGACAGCGAGGAAGATTTTTTTCTGACCCTCAAACTAAAGCTAAAAAATGAAGACTAATGCCATCAAAGTGGGAAAGAAAGAAAATAAAGCTTGCTAAAGTTAAAGGTAAGAAAATATTTATCTTATTCAATGTTAATTAATGACTGTAAATCACAATGACCTGATAGTGATAGGGTAGTCGCTCACAGGTATAATCTTAGTAAGAGTTTATTTATTTACTTTTAATTTGTACAACAATGAAAGTCACTATAGATAGTTTTTAAACCTACTGTTATTGATATCTTAAGATTAAAAAGCAACTTTGATCTTTTGTTGTACTTTTTGTTATATTATCAATTTCTATTGTTATTATACTTAATATTAATAGTTTTAGTATTATATATTCTTTGTATAGATGAGTTTTGATTAAAGTAGTAGAGTTAGTCTCAGTAAGTAGAGTAGGCTGCAGACTAGGTCAACAAATTCCATTGCTTAGTTCTACAGACATTTCAAAGGCATGCCAATAAAACTCTTTAAGTTGCGGGAGAGTGTTTAATATTTATAGTAACTTATATTGAATTATTATTTACTAAAATAATTTATACTATTTCAGGAGAGGCTCACACATCACATAATAACAAAGTCTAGACATCAAGGGAGCCATCTAAAATTCATTGTCCATGCAAATGTCTGATGAAATTCAAAGAAGATGGGCTTGAATTAATTGGCTCTGCATTTAATAATCTTAAAGACCATGAGGCCCAAAATATTTATCTGCAAGGTTGCATTAGTATCAAGCCTTTAGAATCCATTCACAGAGGGCAGCGAAAAGAAGTTGGAAAAGAAAGAAGCAGTTTTTCATATACTGTTACGGTCAAGGACAAAAGTATTCTCATATGCAAAGCAGCATTTCTAGCTGTCCATGGCATAAAGGAATCTAGGCTAAAATGAAAAGTTCTGAATTTTTCTTTCCACATTGCAAATGGGCGGGGGAAACATGGAAACTTAAAAAGATTGACAAAAGTATTCGAGATAAAGTTTGTAAACATATACAAATGTTCCCTGCTCATGAAAGCCATTACAGCCGATCTAAGAACAAGCACACGAAGTATCTAGATTCGTCTCTTACAGTGGCACAAATTCTTCCCTTATTTTTACAGGAAAATCCAGACCTTGGAGATGTTAAATGCTGGTATTGTCATGACATAATTAACTTTGAGTTTAATATTAAATTTCAATTTACACGTTGTGACAAAAAAATTGAAGCTCAAATAAAGGCTGCAGAATCTATAGCTGATGTCATACTTGTAAATGACTTGAAGTCTCAACTTGTATGGACTTTGAGAAAAATGTACCCCTTCCCTCAACTGGTATTGGTCATGTGAATGAATTTGCACACAAGTATCTATATGCTGCTAATGAACCAAATGAAGTTATTTTGTGTTAGGACATTTATATTTCTGGTCTTCCACTTAATACTAAAAAGATAATAAAATTCATGGACAACTGTTTTTCCACAGAATAAGAACTGTTACATTTTTGCCTACCTTTAAAGTATTGTGCACAAAAGTGTGTCTTTAGAAGAAGCTGCAAGGATATACATCAAGTATCTTGGAGACACCCTCGATCCCACCAATGGCACCAGCTGGACCTCATTATTACCAGGCGTGCACAACTAGCTAGCGTCCTACTCACTCGCAGCTATCACAGTGCCGACTGTGACACGGATCATTCCCTTGTCGCCAGCAAAGTTCGAATAATGAGGAAAAACTCGTACCACACAAAGAAAAAGGGAAGTCCACGCATCAATACCTCCTGCATGAAAGATAGCGCAGCTGTTCAAAGACAAGGTGAAGGAAAGTCTCTCAAAGAAGTCCCCATGCGTCACCATTGACTCCAAATGGACGCATCTGAGAGACACAATCTATACATCCGCAATACAAGCCTTTGGCAAAAAATCTCACAAAAACACGGACTGGTTTGATGAACATTGGGACGAGATGAAACCTGTCACTGAAGCAAAAAGGAAAGCTCTTATGGCTTACAAGGAAAAGCCTACACCCGACAATTTGCATGTCTTAAAAACAGCTAAGTCACTTGCCCAAAAGGTTGCACGTAAATGTGTCAATACCTACTGGCTTAAGCTCTGTTCCAGTATACAATCAGCTGCAGACATGGGCAATGCAAAAGTCATGTACGAAAACATCAAAAAGGCAACGGGACCCTTGACGTCAAAAGTTGCTCCCCTAAAGTCCAAAAGTGGAGAAATTATTCAAGACCAGGCAGCACAGCTAAAACGGTGGGTTGAGCATTATCTGGAATTGTATTCAACAGTTACCACAGTCTCCAGCACCGCTCTAGATGACATCCCAGATATGCCACTCATGGAAGAACTTGATGTCGTGCCCACACAGGAAGAGCTGAGCAAAGCAATTGACAGCCTAGCTTGTGGAAAAGCGCCTGGGAATGATGGAATACCACCAGAGGTTCTAAAGAGTGGCAAGACAGCTTTACTCCAACCATTGCACGAGATTCTGTCCCTCTGCTGGGAACAGGGCTACATCCCCCAAGACCTAAAGGATGCAAATATAGTGACACTATATAAAAACAAAGGTGATAGGAGTGATTGCAATAATTATCGCGGCATTTCACTCCTTAGTATTGTAGGAAAGACCTTTGCCCGCGTTATACTAACACGTTTACAGAGCCTAGCATCCCGCGTCTATCCAGAATCTCAGTGCGGTTTCCGGTCCGGTCGGTCTACCATAGACATGGTGTTCTCCATACGACAGCTCCAGGAAAAATGCAGAGAGCAGCAGATGCCACTATACATTGCATTTGTGGACCTTACAAAAGCCTTCGACTTAGTCAGTCGCAACGGGCTATTCCAAATACTGGCAAAAATTGGCTGTCCCCCTCACCTACTTGCCATCATCAGACAGTTCCATGAAAATATGCTTGGCACAGTGCAGTTCGATGGAGCTAAGTCAGAGGCCTTCCCTGTCAGCAGCGGAGTTAAACAAGGTTGTGTACTCGCACCAACACTCTTCGCAATATTCTTCTCTGTACTTCTTCGATACGCATTCAAGGATAGCAGTGAGGGAATCTGGTTACATACCAGAGCTGATGGAGGACTTTTCAACACTGCTCGCCTCCGAGCCAAGACCAAAACGACGGATGTCCTAATTCGAGAGCTACTATTTGCGGATGATGCGGCACTAACAGCACATACAGAATTTGGTTTGCAACAACTCGTGTCAAGCTTCTCCAATGCCTGCAAAGAATTTGGTCTGCAAATCAGCTTGAAAAAGACAAACATCATGGCCCAAGACACTCGACCTCCTCCTACCATAAATACTGATAATGAAAACTTGGAGGTTGTGGACAGCTTCACCTATTTGGGATCCAAGGTCTCCAATACACTGTCCATTGAAGAAGAAATAAACAGCAGAATTGGCAAGGCAGCAGCTACAATGGCTAAACTAAATAAGCGGTTCTGGCAAAACACCAAGCTAACGGAGAAAACCAAACTGTGCGTCTATCGAGCCTGTATCATCAGTACACTACTATATGGGAGCGAGACATGGACCACTTATACATCACAAGAGCGTAAGCTTAACAGCTTCCATTTGAGATGCCTGCGCCGCATCCTTGGTATTAAATGGCAAGACAAAGTGCCTAATAGTGAGGTCCTAATGCGTGCCACAAAGCATGTTCTCAATTCTTAGTGAAAGACGCCTGAGGTGGCTAGGACATGTCAAAAGAATGAGCCCCGGCCGCATCCCGAAAGACCTCCTATATGGTGAACTTGCTTCAGGAAAGAGGAAAACAGGTCGCCCACGCTTGCGATTTAAAGATGTCTGTCAAAGGGACATTAAAGCAGCCAAAATACATACAAGTGACTGGGAGTGTAAGGCAGAAGACCGATCTACGTGGCGCACAGTTGTCAAAGAGGACGTCATAGTAGCCGAGGAGCGAAGAATGGAGGAGGCTGCAGACAGAAGAGCTAGGAGAAAGGCCAAAACATTTGGAAGCACAGAACTCGTGTGTAAAAACTGTGGCAAAGACTGTCACTCAAGGATAGGACTGCACAGCCACTCGAGAAAATGCAACCCAACCCAACGGTGATGCACCATCGTCTCACGAGACGGAAGGATGCCGGATATGTTATGTATCCCCTTCCAGGACATAGCCGAATGCCTTGTGAGTGTGAGATTTTGGGCAAATTGAAAAGAGGAGACAACAAAAAAGACAGAGTGATTGTACCTTCACAATAAGTAACACTCATCAAAAACACTTACACAAAAAAAGCCATTTAACATTGTTTATGTGGAACATCCTCTAACAGACAATATGATTGATGATGGAACCTCTGTTGTAAAAGTACTTGACTACAAAAGAGCGTTTGATCCATTGTTACGACCAGTGACTGGTATCAGTGTATTTAGAGGAGCAAAGTTTGAAAGAGGCCAACAACCTCTTATCAGAATTTTAATGACGTCTTATAAATCCTTTCAAACGGGGGAAAAAGCTCTTGACACTTTTATCAGCTAAACCTTATTGAGCCTACATACATTTTTTACTAATCAAAGAAGCTAATTATAATTATAAAGACATTTGTGAACTTTGGCAGCATGTTAATGTTCCTGATGAAGTAACATTCTATAGCCATATTCAGGGTATAGATGCACAGGCAAACAATAGCGATTTGGATAAAGACGAGTAAAAGAATAATTTGTTGATAGTGTTAATAGTTGTTGAAAATATCAATAATATGTTTTTTCTACTTTTATTGTGTTTTTAATATTTAATGTTTATAATAAATAAAAAATACTTGAAAAGTAAAAAAAAAAATATAAATTATAATAATAATATCTATACAAACATTACAGATGTAAGCTGAAATATAAGATTATTCATTCATAATAACATTACCTATAAGCTGAAACAATCAGAAAAGCAACAATGAATTATCCCTGTTTGCAGGATGAGTTTGAATTTTTGAACTCATTTTCCTCAAAGCGACTATTATTTGACTTAAGTACTTTTAGCATTAGGGTCTTCATTAATCTTTTAAAAATTTCAATTTTTTTTTAGCAAGAATTTCTGACATACAACTAAACTTAAATTATTTTAAAAAGTGCTTTTTACATATTAAAACACTAAGTTTTTGTTGTTTTTTTCCAGCAGAAAAAAAAAAGAAATGTTCTGTTACTTTGATTTTTTTATTGTTTAATTTTCAAATGAAATGGAAGCTGCAGATGTTATATTTATAATTCTTAACAATATCCCATTCTCATGTAAAACTGTGGGTTTAGACCTTTTATGGACTTCCCAAGTATTTCTTGCGTGTTACCAGGTACAAGATTTGGGAACTTTTAAAAACAGATTTAACCGTAAAAATTTTACATTCATTGTAATTACTTACAATGCAATTCTATAACACTCCTTTTATCACTCAAAATTGGGATTTTCATTCTGATACTGCAATTTGTATGTAGGCTGAGATGGTGTTCTGGTAACAAACTTGTTTCTTCATCTCTAATTATGTCCTTGAAGTATTTGTTTCATTGCCTGCATAATTTATTTATATTAAGGGCCTCCTTCAGACCTGCTTGGTGTGCAGTACAAACTGCAAACTTTAATGATGATTCTTGTTTAGCTGTCCTCTTGAATTTTACATTCCAGCTAATAACCCCTTTTCAGACCTTGACAGATTATGGGGCAAGTGAAGTAGCATTCACAAGTTTTATATAGCCTCTACTAATGAGCAAGGGATTGTGTGGCTTGCGCAATGCCCTGAGGGCCTTGCCAGCACCGAGGCTAGAACCCGTGACTCTCTTGTGCTTCGGTTCAAAATTCCAGCGCGCTACCGCTATACCACAGCGCCCTTAAACATTGCAGCTACAAAAATTATTACATTATTATGGATTTTTTAAAAGTCTTTTTAAAAAGAAATTTTCTCATAAAGTTGTATTATGATTTTTTTTTTTTTACCTTATACTTATATGATTATAACCTCTGCTACTATCATTTTGTTATTGTAAAGGTTGTTGAGCAAGTTGCAAGTTCCATTGGTGACATGATGGCTGCAGAGTTTACTTCCTTTACAAACACCAGTGGAAAATCCACCACACCAGAAAGTAGTAACAGTTTTTCCGACTGGTTAAAACAAACTCACTTGTCCTTTGGGAGTCTCCTGGCAAGGAGTTGTCAGTCAGCCATGACTTTAGCTGGACATTCAGAATACTTTGGAAAGAAGGCATTTGCTTTTGGAGAAAACACTACATATGCCCATCAGGTATTTCACATAAAGCTAGCTAGCTTCCTCATGAAAATAAAAAAAAAATTAACCAATAAAATTGAACCAACAACCTATTGACATCAGGTATTTTGACTGTTGATAATATCCGGAGACCTCCAAAAAGTTCCCCAGATTTTATTAAAATTAACAACCTTCTAATACTTCTATTTCTACATAATTATTAAATTGCATGATATTTGGAAATATCTGTCAGGTTTGAATTTTAGTGATTGGAAAAGGAAACTTTAAAGAAAATATACAAACCCAAATAAAACTAGGACAATTAAAAATAAAAAGATTTGATATTTAGATACTTTGCTATAAAAATATGTGTTTAAATTTAGTTAATTATCAATTATAAATCAACCTAAAACTTCATAATCAGAAAACAAGCATTAGTGGCTGTATATTTCTTATAGTGAAAGGCTGAGCTGAAATATATTTTTTTTTTGTGTTTAAAATGGGGTTGAGACTGCTATCAGGCTTATAAATTAGTAAATGGAAAACAGGTAAACAGGGTATGAGTTAGCCTGACAGGACGTAACAAAACAGCACACGTTTCGGCATAAAGCCTTCCTCCATGAATATACACAAATAAAACGAACATAAAGAAATGAAAAAGTTTTTATTTTTCATTTCTTTATATTCATTTTATTTGTGTATTGTTGGTTCGTTGAGGAATTCTCTTTGCCGAAACTTTCACTGATTTGTTAGGTCCCATTTATTAATTTAGTTTTTTTGCTGATTATTGAAAGTTGATATGATTCTGCTTTGAGTGGAATCCAGATAATATTGTTGAGTTTTTTACATGTAAATTTTATGTCAATGTCCTTTTCTGTTTTCAAAAACATGTTTAACAAACATCTACATAATTTTTTTCTCTATCACTCACTAATTGTCTCCTGATGATTATTTACAGAAAGCTAGGGAAGGGAATAGCAGCGGTTAGTTGCCAGGCAGACACAAGACTTGTAAATGTTTGATTTTTTTTAAAGATCGCTCTGGATTTCAATCAATATTTCATTGATAAACTGTACTTTACAATCAACAGTTGTCCAAAGATATTGCTGCACTCACCAACCAAGATGAACACCCAAGTTTGAGTCCCACTTCAGCTCCATTTATACTATACAGAGACATGGCTTCATTGGAGGAAATCAATGAAATGTGCTCATTTTGGCAAGAAGAGCAAGTAAACTACAAGAAAGTAAGTTTGAAATATACACACTTATAGGCAATGCATGATTTAAAAATTAATGTTCTGTTACATACTAAAAATAATCTAATTAAAAATGGCAAAATGATTAGAGGGCTAATGTCACTTGACAAAATTTACATTTAAGTAACACACATATATCAGTTGGTGGAACTTTTAAGCTTTTCCATCAAGATACAATTTTTTGGTTCCTGCTACCATGCATAGGTCTGCAAAATAACTCCCTCCATTACTCATATTGTCTTACATGAATAATATAAGGAGCCTATTAACACTACAGTTTGCTCTGTTATGACCCAGGCATTTAGGTATAAGAAGTAAAAGACAATTCTTTCCAGCTCTGATTACATACATGTGTGTTTCTGTGTATTAGTATGGAAATTTTTCTTAACTATATTGTTATAACCCTTCTATATTTTACAATAATTTTTTTCCTCAGACTTTGTCTGCTCTTATAAACAGTGGTGCAGTGGAAAAATGCAAGCAGCTGTGTCTTGAATATCGAAACAAAGCGATAGCTTCCCTTGATTGTTTTGCAGAGTCTGATGCAAAAGTTGCCCTTATAAACATGGTTACAGCTGTGAGTGATGTTCGATAGCACAGTCCCAGCAGAGACGGATTTGTTGTTTTATAGTTACATTAGTGATTGATGTTCAACGACATAATTGCAACAGAAAGTTGCTTAAAAAGTTAAATAAAGGAATAAGGTGTGTTAAGTACAGAAAATTTAAAATAATATTTTAACTAACTGTCTTCTTCAACTGTATTGGTGTAGTCAATACAAAACATGTTTTGAAACTAGAAAACTTAGTTTTCTTCAGATCTTGAACACAGTACCTGTATATTATTAATATTAAGTATTATCCTTGTTCAGATTTTTATGTCCATACACAGTGCCTTGTCAATGTTATCAGTGGTTGACAATCTGTGGCTCCAGCACTTTTTGATGGATGTATTTATTTAATATTCATGAAAAACTTCAATGAATATTATATGTTATCAGTTAATTTGATGTGTTTATATATATTACATTTTTGCAGAGATTATCTTTCTTCTTGCATACATGTTTTAAATGTTAAAAGGATGTGAACAGATAAAATGGTCAATACTAAAGGGATTATTCTTCAATTCTTAGTGATGGTGATTATGCTACAAAAAAAAATTCATTCAACTCTTTTATTCAAGTTTTCTTGTGAATTTTTTAAAAAAGTTGTTAATTAGAATTTTAAGAGTTTTTAATGGAGTCACTTTAGTTATTGGTTCCAGGTTGTTATCTATAAAATTTGGAATGTGATGTCATAAGCTCTCCAGCTTTGTCATCAGTTTCTGAAATATTTCTTTGAGCAGAACAAAATCGTATTGTTCCACAATATCTCTGATAGAAACTTTGTACATGAATAACATTAATGTAAAAAGAAAATTAAAAATATTTGGTTCAGATGACTTTGAATATAAATCAATTGTGGGATTGTTATCAAAATTTGTAATTCATGTTGTTAACTACAAGTGTGTTACATGTATTTTATCATTTTGTTGAAGAGTTGGCATATGATTTTTAATGTTATACTTTGGAAATTTAACAATTTCATATTGTTCTTGATGTGATTTGCCAAAATTAACAGTATCAGAAATTTTAATGATTACTGATCAATGTTTACAAGTTTTGCTCAAAAAAGAACCATGTGCCTCATCTTTGACTGCATACACATCCTAACATCAGAGACAGCAGTGGTTGTTGAAGATCATCATAATTTAGTTAACTTCAAAGATGAACATCTGCAACATATTGCAGGAGATTTGCGGTCTTATTGTACACACATTCAGTCAGGGTATAATCGATCAATATTTATTAGCATACAACCATTTAAAAACTAGTACATGTATATTGATTTAATGTAAAGTAAAAAATATTGTTAATCTATTATTATCGGTCCATTATTTAGAAAATGTCTTGATTTGTTCATTCCATTTTAATATTCTTATAAAAAAAAAGTAAAATATTGTAAACTGAGTTAAGTTTAAGGTTACGTTGTTATAAATGCAATCCAATTTTTATGGACCCCAATTAACGCTTAAAAAAGCGAGTGTTCACTGTACTTTGCAAGTTCATGAACAAAATACATTTTCTTACTAAATTTTTAGCCATTTACATTCTTATTTTTACTTCCCATATAATCACAATTAATCAACGTAGAGCTCATGGAATAAATAAAAGACATGTTACAAATGTTCAAATCAAGAGTTATCTCCCGTCCCCTTAAATCTTTCACATGCAGTCACACCTTGGTGCTGGCAACAAATTCAACAATCTAGAGGTAAACTATTGATCAAAGGCCAACCACCTCCTGTTTTTAAAATGTTTATTTCATGTAACAATCTCATTGCTGGTAGTCCTATTAATTTCTCCCTCTTGCAGTAACTGTTGAAGTTTTCGAATGTACTTAATGGCTTTTCTCAGAGTCTCCACCTGCTTGAAGACAAGATTTATACAGTTCAGTTTATTAATGAAATTTATTTTTTATGAAACTGCAAATATTTTCATTAGCTCTCTACCCCAATTATAAAGAGAAAGATGGAGATCCTGATAACTAGCACCATCATAAACTCATATTCATATTAAAAAATCCTGTTGCATGTCATTGAAAATTACTGTAGTTCCCAAATGGCTAATTTTCATTATTAAGATCATACCTTGGCAATCTAACCTTGGCTAGTTTTATCTTTAAGTAAGTTTTTCCCCAAGGGTTCAGTGATATAAAATGCATTTTTTCAAAATCTTCAAAGCATTAATTTTTTAAGCCTCATTGTTAGTGTCAGGCATTTTTCACTTCAAAAAAAAAATAATTAAAATTGCCAAGAATGTGATTGCATTAAAAATCAAAATAAAGAAATACATAAATGCTTTAGACATATATTTTTTTTACAGTTAATTATGTCTAAAAATAGAAGCATGGACACCAAACAAGGAAATTAAAACCAGCAGAAAGAATGATGTAGTTTTGAAGTTGAAGAGAGTTCATTACTGAGATTATTTCATGTTAAAGGACTCATAATTTATTTTTGTAAAGACAATTGTTAAAAAATCCTTACAAATCTCAAAAGATAAATAATTTTAAATCTCCTAGTGTAATCAAATAAAATTAAGATTTTATTGATAAAAATATTGGATTTAGCTTTCAGTTGTGCTCCATTCCTTTGATGGACTCAGATATAATGTTTTGCTATCAAAAGTCAGTGACAACACATGACATAACTACATCTTGGGTTGGTTTTAAGACGGTTACTTCTTTCGTCCTTTCTTTCACCAGTTCGTATCATGTTATCATGTACTTCCTTGAGTATTTGCTGAGAGGTAGTACACATTTCTTTATTGGAGGTTGGGATTTTGATTGAATTCCCACACTCCTCCCCGCACCCCCCTTTTGATTTCACCCATAATAAGTAACATTACCTACTTTCTACACATAGCACAAAGCCTTAACAAATAACCTCAGTTGAACTAACGCTAACCCCAATTAATGATAGTTTTCCGTGTCTAATCTTAGTGCCCTGAATCAGGATCGGTTTTAGGCACAGGGAAACTAGGCAGCCACCTAAGGCTCATTATTAGTGGGGGCCACGTACAATAATTTTTCCATATTTATATTTCATTTTCCTATTACATTTAGGGTCACCAAATTTACTTTGTCTAAGACCTTCAATTGCCTTAGGCCGGCTCTGCCTGAATGAATCTAACGCCTATACCCACACACACAGTCGCATCTTTCCTCAGCCTGACCAGCATTGTATCGTTAAAACCGTTTGAGAATAACTTTGACAAATGTAACCTTGCTGAGTCTCCTTTGAACCTTGAACTCGGGTGGCAAGTGTTGCTTGAGTCTCTCATAGCCTTCATTGACGCATCGCACGCGCTCACGCTCTCGTTCATTTCTGCGACGAATGAAATGTGTGTCCGAGAAATGATTGTTTGAAGTACCAGGGCGATCATGCAAGGTGTGGCTTGAAAATAAAAATAAAAGCGTTAACAATTTTTTGCGTAAGTTATTTATAGAATTTCAGTCATAACATTTGCATATCCTCAAACAGGACATTAGAGTTCCCATAGGGCCGTCCATAAAATACATCATGTTATTTTTTAAAATCCCCACCCCTGCCACAAATCTTGGACACAACCCCCCNCCCCCCCCCCCCCCCCGCAAAGTACGTCGCACTTTCGAACAAAAAATATAATTTTTTATTTAAAAAATAATTAACATTTAATAAGAAACACAGCGACGTCACTCATGGTCGGGCACACCCTCCCCCTGTCACAAACTGTTACACGCTCTTACACCGCCCCCCCCCTCCTGGAGCGTGTCATACTCAATGGACGGCCCCTGGGCCCTTATTAAATTTTTTTCCCAACTTTTATATTAAAATTTACTGTTACAATGATCCACAATTTAGTTAAGAAACTTGGCCAAATTCGGTTCTAATCTATTATAAATAAACGCCTTAATCCCTATTTCGATATGCTGTTGCTAACAACAATCAAATTATACTGCCTACTTGCACCCCAATATCACCTTAGTTGCATATTCAATGATATTGTAGGCCTACTATAATAGTAGTCTATACTCACTAGTAAAACAACAAAATGCTTGACTTTAATAACTAGCCGTTATTGTATTTGACTTTCACTAAAAAATAAAATTTACAATTACTAATTACAATCAACCTGTAGAACTTAGTTTAAAGTAACTTTGACATAATAATTTAATTTAACCCATTAATGAATTAATGTAAGTACTTAACATTACTTAACAATAATTGTGTCAATAATAAAACATTATCATTAATATTATTTCAAATACATTTAGTCTTATTGGAATCGAATTATTCATGTCAAATAATTGCTTATTATGTAGTCTACTGAGTTCAACGTTATGAAAAACTGTTTTATTATGTCAGATAGAAATAGAAGTAGATCTAGAGATTACAAAAATGAATTATTTTTAACAAAACCAAAAGTAAAAGCCTCACCTTAAAAAACAAACGAACACAAGAAAAAAGAAAAAAAAACCAGCTGAGTCTGCTGAGCATGCGCACGGAAAGACAGCCAATGAAATAACTTGCTTTGCTAAAAATGGGTCATCTAGAAACTACCACGAGGTTCTTGTTTACGTTTACAAATAAGCAAGGCGCTGGTTCTCGAGCGTTCTACAATTCTATTGCTGACGGTATAAATTCGGACAAGACGATGTGCCATGTCAGATTTCAACCTTAGTATAGGTGAACATTGCAAAGAAGGCGATCTAACCCGACAAACCAAGCTACTACATCGCTACTTTAGTATAATTCTGACTCCTGACTTGTAAATTGTTCAAAGTCAAAGTCTAAGTTGTTCTGATACGGATCGGATAATTATTTATTCTGCTACACAATAGATTCTACACATAAAATTGAAATACAAAAGTTTCTTCGATTGCAAGAGACGAACCACATTTACAAATTCAGGACGATACGATAACTTATACACAGACACAAGGTATGTTGACTTGATTAATAATTAATGATAAAAATGAACTTTCTTCCCCGTAAATTACGCCGCCGTAAAGCCGTAAAAGTAAAAAGTAGATCTAAATGAAAATGCTGTAGAATCTAATACTAATACTAATTGTAATCAGCCGTAATCGTAATTAGTAATAGTAATATTAATATTTATTGTAAAAAATAAAAGTAATTGTAATAAATTGGAGAATCTTTGACTTAGTCTTAGACTTGGTGATTTCAGTGAATGAAAATGTTACGACTTACGATCACTGATACTGATACTATACTGATATGAATATAATATGATTATGATACTGTAAAAACTGTAATGACTATCACAAGTCACAATGACTTATAAACTTTTACTTATTGTTACTCTTTTTATAATATTAATTATTAATACTATACTATACTATTAGTCTAGTGTTAATATTTCTTAGAACAATTTTTACTAAAAACTAAAAATTATTTTTGACAAGAATTTATTATAGTATAGTAATAGTTTAATAGTAATAGTATACAGTAGTATACTTACTTGATAGTTTTAGTAATTATTTGAATGAAATTGATAAATTATAAGCTGTATTAGTATTACTGTATTGTATTGAGTATTATTTTTGAATACATGCAGTATGCAGGAAAATCAGTCTAAGAGTATTTAGACGTAAGTTTTCAATTTTAGTTAAGTTACTGCTTAAGTTAAAAGGATAAAGAATCGTATATATTTGTATTTAATACTTAAGTATACAAAACAAATAATGCAATTTAGTATTTAGTTTTCTTTTACACTTTTAGTCAACCATTAGCGGAATAGGTAACACTTAGTCTTAGACTAACAGGTTATTTAGGTGTTTGGAAGTGCATTTTGGTAATTTTAAACTGATTTTTGAAGTAACTTGACTTTATTAACTTTAAATTTGAAAATCTTATCTCCTCTGAAACAATAACTCAGTCATATCCACTCTCATAGTGCTGCAAAATAATAGACAGCTCCATTACAGTACATAACATTTGCAGACATTTTAGCCGTGTAATTTAAAATTTACTTTAACAAATTATTTTATTCGAGAAAATATAACTGTATAATTGAGCAAAATCACTTATATTTGAATAATATATTTTTTTCCAGATGTCTAGAGGAAGCAAAGCCCCAGCAATAGGCATAGATCTAGGAACCACATACTCCTGCGTGGGTGTGTTCCAGCATGGAAAGGTGGAGATTATTGCTAATGACCAAGGCAACAGAACAACACCAAGCTATGTGGCCTTCACTGACACTGAGCGACTTGTGGGGGACGCTGCCAAAAACCAAGCTGCCTTGAACCCAAGCAACACAATATTTGATGCCAAAAGACTCATTGGTCGTAAGTTCAACGACAAGACAGTCCAGAGTGACATGAAGCACTGGCCATTCAAGGTGGTTGAAGTTGATGGACGGCCCAAAATCAAGGCAGAGTACAACAGAGAAAACAAACTGTTTGCCCCTGAAGAAATCAGCTCCATGGTTCTCACAAAGATGAAGGAAACAGCTGAAGCTTACCTTGGTCAGAAGGTCACTGATGCTGTAATTACAGTTCCAGCATACTTCAACGACTCACAGAGACAAGCTACAAAAGATGCTGGAGCTATAGCAGGACTCAATGTTCTCAGAATTATCAATGAACCAACTGCAGCAGCTCTGGCCTATGGGCTTGATAAAGGCCACAAGGGAGAGAAAAATGTTCTCATCTTTGATCTGGGTGGTGGTACTTTTGATGTGAGTGTACTCTCCATTGATGAAGGTTCATTGTTTGAAGTAAAAGCTACAGCTGGTGATACACATCTGGGTGGAGAAGACTTTGACAACAGAATGGTGAGTCACTTTGTCCAAGAATTCAAGAGAAAACATAACAAAGACATCAGCACAAATCCAAGATCTATCAGACGTCTGCATACAGCTTGTGAACGTGCAAAGAGAACTCTGTCAAGCAGCAGTGAGGCTTCCATTGAAATAGATTCTCTCTTTGAAGGTATTGATTTTTACACCAAAATCACAAGGGCAAGATTCGAAGAACTTTGTGGCGATCTGTTTAGATCAACACTTCAGCCAGTGGAGACAGCATTACGAGATGCTAAACTTGATAAATCAAGAATAGATGAGGTTGTCCTTGTTGGTGGTTCAACACGTATTCCAAAGGTTCAGAAACTATTGACTGATTTCTTTAACGGCAAAGAACTCAACAAATCCATCAACCCAGATGAAGCTGTTGCATACGGTGCAGCCGTACAAGCTGCTATCCTGAAAGGTGACACCAGCGAGGCAATCAAAGATGTCCTACTGGTGGATGTCGCACCACTGTCTCTAGGCATTGAGACAGCTGGCGGTGTTATGACTCCACTGGTCAAAAGAGGCACCACCATTCCCACTAAAACTTCACAGATCTTCACCACTTACTCAGACAACCAGCCTGGTGTTGACATCCAAGTATATGAGGGTGAGCGTGCTATGACCAAAGACAACAATCTCCTGGGCAAATTCCACTTAACTGGCATCCCTCCTGCACCCAGGGGTGTCCCGCAGATTGAGGTCACATTTGACATTGATGCCAATGGTATTCTGAATGTCACTGCCCAAGACAAGAGCACAGGAAAGTCCAGCAACATCACAATAAAGAATGACAGAGGCAGACTCAGCCAGGCAGAGATTGACAGAATGTTGGCAGAGGCAGAAAAGTACAAAGATGAGGATAAGAAACAGCAGGAAAGGGTGGCAGCCAGGAACCAGCTTGAGGGATACATCTTCAGTGTCAAGCAAGCTGTTGAAGCAGCTGGTGACAAACTTTCATCCAAAGACAAAGACATTGTAATTAATGCCTGCAATGACACAATGAAATGGCTGGACAACAACTTGCTTGCTGACAAGGAGGAGATTGAACACAAGTTAAAAGAGATTCAAAAGACAAGCTCATCCATAATGGCTAAACTTCATGGTCAAGGTAATCCCACTTCTAATGGGCAGGCTTATGGTCAACATAATGGTCCTACAGTTGAAGAAGTAGACTGAATTAGTTTATTCTTTTAGACCTAATTTTAATTAAAATTAAATTATGACTTATTGTTATAGCTATATTTATTATTGTAAATATAAAGAACATAATGGTAATTTAGTATGCATTAGTTTATCTTAAAATCAGCTTTAAATCACTTTTAAAAGGCTGAATATGTTATGTATTTATGACTCTATTTAGAAAATAGACAATGCATTCTTAAATTAATGTGCCAGTTATTTATATCATGAAATTTGTCAATTAATTAAGTGTGAGCTTTTGTTTTGAATTTTGAAATTTTAAGTCTTACAAAAGTTTTTGCTTTTTTTAAAAATACTATTACTGTTATTATTTTGTGGCTATATTGTATTGTGTATGAATTTAATATTATGACCTGAACAATGATAATAAAAATACTAAAAACTACCTCTTTTCGTTCTTAAAATGTGTAAAATTAAAAGTTGAGCGATATATTTAAATCATATTTCATAGATATCATTACTTTCATCAAGAAAGTTTTCCAACCTATCTAAATTATATAATTTTCTTTTTTTTTAAAAATTTTAAAAGATGCTTGACATGAAGACTATTGAGAATATTGAGCTTTGACAAGATTAATAATTTGTAGTTTTATTGTATCTGTTTCTTCATTGATGAATTCTGACCTAACTGCAGACACATAAATATGATCTGCAAATACTTATTGGTATGAATTAAATTTATTAAAACCAAAAAGGGGCCAGAGTTTCTGAAGAAATACTTCTTTGTAGTTTATTGGTTTTAGATAAATCTTAGCATAATACATATTTATATTAGATATTAATCCATGCTCACATAAAGTGGGCCAAAATGCATTTAAAAGGCACTCAAATACTGACACTTGGTAAATTACACACGTGTTGTAAGAGTAAGATTTAGCCCTGAGTATAGTATAATATAACGTGGACACAATAGAAAGTCCCGCAACTCTTGCAACGCTACTAGTATGAAGTTTCATTGCTTGATGTCCCTTGGGCTAAACCAGGGATTCCCATGCCTTTGACGTGTGGCCCACGCAATTGTATTATTTAATTGAATTACACGAAAGAAAGATGTGAGAGGGAAAAAATTGAGAAATAAAATTAGCAAAGTGTGTTAAGCATATTACATGTAAGTTAGGTTCTCGTGACTTCTATTATTACACAATGTCCTGAAAATGTTTCTAACCCTGAGTAGAGGGGTCATCAAATATTTTTTTTAATCACCTCAATTTTAGTTTGAAATTATCGTTTGGTAAAGGGTCGGAAATTTAGCATTTAAAACAATGGACCTTGTTATTCTGGTGGTTGGGTTAGTTTCAGGACACAAAAGACTTTCATACATAGTGCTTGATGATGTTAGACGCGGGACATGATTAGCTAACCAGAATTTTGAACATCTTTAACTTCATCCTGACCTGCAGTATCAGTCCCTTCCCAAATTCAACCATGCCTTTCCCTCGATCAATTTTAGCGTCTCTAGGCTGATTACACTGAAGGTTTTTGCATTTCCATGTAACTGTAAGTAAGTGTATTTGGTCCTCTACGTGCTTGCTGCTGGTGGGGGATACACTACCGGTATATAAAATCCAAACTGCCTCAATGCACAAATGAACACGAAAAGTTGTGAGGTACTTGAGAGACAGTTGTTTCATTCACAGGAAGGGGACACAACAAAATTAAATGGAAAAGACGTAAACAAGGTAAGGGTTAGCCTGACCGGACGTAACAAAACAGCGAACGTTTCGGCAAAGAGCCTTTATCAACGAACATACAATACACAAATAAAACGAAAATAAAAATAAAAAATGAAGGAACTTAGCTGCGGTGAAATCCAAAGTATCCAAAAAAGTGAAACTGAGAGATGACAGATCGAACCAACCATCTGGGTACTATACCATGCGGCCGACTTCGGTGTAAGACATGTCCTTTTGTTGTGCAAGCCGAACAGATAAACTTCCCTAAGGGGCTATTTATGATTAAGGATGGTTTCACCTGCGCTAGCCGCAACGTTGTCTACACCATTGTGTGTAAGCACTGTCCTTTGAAATACATAGGAGAGACGGGACGATCTTTGTCGTGCCGAATGTCTGAACATATTAGGGCGATTCCACAAGATAAACAGTGTCCCGTCTCCCGTCACTTCAATGGACGCGACCATATGGGTGTCAAGGACCTGGCAGTCACTGCTATTGTCTCGTGCACAAACACACCCACGAGAGTCCAGATTGAAAACAGATTAATAGAAAATCACGGTACACTCGCCCCACATGGGATGAATGTTGTCTTTTCTTTGACCACCTAGGCGTTTATCCCGCCAACTCGCCACTCTCTGCTTTCCTATATAAATTCACTCTGTCATCTCTCAGTTCCACTTTTTTGGATACTTTAGATTTCACCACAGCTAAGTTCCTTCATTTTTATTTTTATTTTCGTTTTATTTGTGTATTGTATGTTCGTTGATAAAGGCTCTTTGCCGAAACGTTCGCTGTTTTGTTACGTCCGGTCAGGCTAACCCCTTACTTTGTTTACGTCTTTTCCATTTAATTTTGTATAAGCCTGATTGCAGCCCTACCCCTCATTTTGGGACACAAGAAGCGTGTCTAACTTTCTGGCATATCGGTAGCACTATTTTATCTCTACGTTTTTCTTCAATGTGCTGTACCAACGTTACCAAAACCCTGATATATGTTCTTAAAATAGGCTTCCTTTGGACACATGTCATTTGTTGTTACCATCTGCAACTTTGATGACGTTGTCAAATATGACAAAGATAAGGCTCTTTCTGTCAAATATGACAAAGATTAGGCTCTTTCTGTCAAATATGACAAAGATAAGGCTCTTTCTGTCAAATATGACAAAGATTAGGCTCTTTCTGTCAAATATGACAAAGATTAGGCTCTTTCTGTCAAATATGACAAAGATTAGGCTATTTATGTCAAATATGGCAAAGATTAGGCTCTTTCTGTCAAATATGACAAAGATTAGGCTCTTTCTTTCTGTCAAATATGGCAAAGATTAGGCTCTTTCTGTCAAATATGACAAAGAGTAGGCTCTTTCTGTCAAATATGCCAAAGATTTGGCTCTTTCTGTCAAATATGGCAAAGATTAGGCTCTTTATGTCAAATATGGCAAAGATTAGGCTCTTTCTGTCAAATATGACAAAGATTAGTCTCTTTCTTTCTGTCAAATATGGCAAAGATTAGGCTCTTTCTGTCAAATATGACAAAGATTAGGCTCTTTCTTTCTGTCAAATATCACAAAGATTAGGCTCTTTCTGTCAAATATGACAAAGATTAGGCTCTTTCTGTCAAATATGACAAAGATTAGGCTCTTTCTTTCTGTCAAATATGACAAAGATTAGGCTCTTTCTTTCTGTCAAATATGGCAAAGATTAGGCTGTTTCTTTCTGTCAAATTACGCGGCGAGATATTTTAATTGTCATAAAAATTTCTGATGAATAAATTTCTCTGGTTTTCTAAACCCAGTTTCATAGACACGGGGGCTTAAATTTCCAGAAAACTGTGTTTCAAATCGACGCCAAAGATTCCACGCTTTCACGTCATTAAGGCAACACTACTGCTCTATATCTCTCAAAGCATCTGTTTTTCCGGTTCCTTATTTCCACAAAGAAGTAGTTTAACCTTAACTCCTCATTAAAATAAACATGTGTGACAGATCTCAGAGGGCGGTGAAGATGTCTGTGTCATGGAAACACCGGAGCATACACGGAGCTAATACCATGAGCCGAGGAAGGACTTTGGACGGCGTGAAACATGCAAACATTTCAAGAAATATGAACATCTAGATTTAGATCTCCCGGTATTGTTAACGTAGTATTTAAATTATAGCAATTTATTGTGGCCCATGCGTTAAGAAAATTCAAGCATCGTCTACGGGGCTGAGTAAATAACGTCGCGGGTAGAATCTGACTTGCAAGCCGTAGTGTGGTTACACCTATAAATTTATCTAGATAGCTTATTTTCTTTTGATGAACTCAGCTTTTAACCTCGCAAAGAAAAATCCCATGGCCTGTTACCTACACCTCATTATAAGATATATGAGAGAAGGTTTGAAATATAACTAATATTAAATTATAACTAACTTTATTACTCCACAAAATTGAAAAATAAATTCATATTCTAAGCAAGAAAGGATATAAAAAAATGTATATCCACATAGAAAATGTGTCACACTGCACAACTGACTTGTTGCTAACAATTTTCCACACAAACTTAAATAAACTTGTAGAATTATTTCCTAGTAAACTTTTAGGTTAACTTGGCGTCCATTACAAAATGAAAGGGAAAATTATGATTATAGATCCCAAGGAACATTGTGGGATATTTTTGAAGTGTTCGAGACACTTCACATATCTATTGGAAAAATTTCTGGATAATCATAGAAATTGTGAAAAAATGAAGAAGTTGTTTCCCTTTTCTTTCACTTACGTAAACATTATTTTTAAAAAGGTAGTGAGTATAGCCTCGTCAGGACGACCCAATTTGCGGCTGCATACGCGCTCGTCCACTTCCGGTTATTGCTATTCTTAGTAACATTGTTTATAAATGATGTTCATAAAATTGAAGAGTTACAAGTATTCACTGCGCCTTGCATCTTGCATTGAACCTCCGATTCTATATGTGCATTCAAACAATCTCTAAAATCTATCACTAAACCTAACCCAAAACCCTAAAAACTATCACTAAACCTAACCCAACCCTAAAAACTATCACTAAACCTAACCCAAACCCTAAAAGCTATCACTAAACCTAACCCAAACCCTAAACTAATAAGAACTATCACTTAACGTAACCCTAAAGCCTAAAGTCTATCCCTAAACCTAACATCAAAACAAACCATTTTTAAAAAAAAATCTTATTCATTATCAATTCATGTAGTATTGTTTGAAAAAAAAAGCATCAATAAGAAATCGAACCCCTGACTTGCGATGAAGCTTACTTTCTTACTATCAATATCACCACACAACCACACATTCACCGATGAAATTTTTAACCTTATAAAGAAAATGTTACCAAGAAAAGCAATAACCGGAAATGAACGAGCGCGTATGCAGCCGCATATTGGGTCATCCTGACGAGGCTATACTCACTACCATTTTATAAACAATGTTACTAAGAATAGCAATAACCGGTAGTGGACGAGCGCATATGCAGCCGCATATTGGATCGTCCTGACGAGGCGATACTCACTACCTTTTAAAAATTAACACCACCTTCCTCTCAGTCCACACTTAGAACATAGTGGTCACTATGTGAAAGAGAGTTCAATATTATAGTCCTGAAATTCCTCCTATAGCTGCTTGGAAACAAACATCATGTCAATGATTCAATGTCATTTCTTAAAAGACGTAAGTACATTTTCACACAACTCGTTGACGACCGATTATTAGTATTGGTATTAAAAATGATATTATATTGATTCACAAGTTTGTGCAATCTTTTATTTCGCGTTTGGACCGTTTGAGATTCCTTACTTGAACGCATTGTCTCACCCATACAAAGTAGGCCTAAAACTAGTCAATATTTATTCTTCTATAACTATATTGGGTTATATGTTTTTATTTTAAAACATAATAATAAACTATCCTTCCTATTTAATTAACTTCTTAATGTGTTTAGAAGCGACGTTGTCATAAGGCCAACGGCCAATGAGATGTCAAAGTGATTATTATAAAGAACACGAAACGTCCGCCCAATACCATGGCCACGAGGGCAAAGAATACATAATTGGTATTTTAATCAGTAATGTTTTCCTCAGCCACTAAATTAATATATAGGGTTGGTGTCACCCAGTTCGGTAGCTCATGGTGTCACCTAGTGGGGTACATAGCTCATGGTGTCACCCAGTGCGGTAGCTCATGGTGTCACCTAGTGGGGTACATAGCTCATGGTGTCATCCAGTGCGGTACATAGCTCATGATGTCACCCAGTGCGGTAGCTCATGGTGTCATCAAGTGCGGTATAGTATAGCTCATGGTGTCACCCAGTGCGGTAACACATGCATGGAGTCACCCCTTCACGACATACCCCATTGAGCTCCTCCGAGTCCTCCAGTGCCGAATTACGGAAATCAATACAGTTTTACACTTTGGTGTCACCCCTTGTGACGGGGTCACCGGTTGCGGTCCGCTCCCCCCAGTGACGCACCTGTGGGAAGTTATTGAGTTTTATATGGAAATGATTTCCATGGTATACCATCCCTTCATACTTAAAAATAATTTTGATATTTGTAAAGCTTAAAATTTTTATAAATATAATTTTAAAGTCTCTTCTCAATCTTTATTTCAGGAATGACCCTCCCCCTCACAAACACACACGGCTTCTGATGTGTAACGCCTCTGACAATAATGATTTTTTTTTCTATTATAGCTAATGACTTCTTTGTCACAGGAGCCTATAAAAATGTGGATTCAATTTTGAGAAATAGCTGTGAAATTAACAATGGCATCCGAGGCTGTATGTATAATTTGAAGTGTAAGAAAAGATTTTAAAAGTTCATAATTTTAACGTGGTAAAGTTTCGATTACCATCTTTCGGCTTTTGATGTTTAAAATTGTATGCTAATAATATTATAGATAGGTGAGCCTGATTTTAAAAATTAATTCATTTTACATTTAATTTGATAAATGTACTTACTGTACTTTAAGAGGCCATTACCTATGAATTAAAACTAGTTTTATTGCATTGTAGCTTATATTGTAGTTTTTTTTTTTTTAATAATAAATTTAAAATCGTTAGCCTACATCTCATAATTTCACTTTCGTGTACTTTATTTAGATGTGTTTTAAAATTTTAATTTTTACAAAACATTTCTTTAAAGAAAGTGCAACGCGGATCCCAGTAATCTAGGGTCTTCCGGAAGTTTTAAAAGTTCTTCACTGCAGACAAAAAACGTCATTTATTCATTGCAGTTTTTCTAACATTCAAACTTAATCAATACAATCTTGCGTTTCACACGAGCATTCATTTTGAATAATATTTATTTATTTGTAGGCCACGCACGATGCATTGCATTACAATGATACCCATTGTGATGATTTTACTGCTATGCTCCAATGGTGCCCAGGCGTGTGCCGCATCAGACCACAAAGGAGCAGGCCCTAACAGTCTGTATGAGCACGTGTGCTGTAACAAATACAGAAACTGCAAGGCTAAAGTTAAAAATGGCTTCTATGGCGATTGCAAATTGGAATTCAAAAAGTGTTTGGGCGAGGCAAAGAAATAATGATAAATACATATTTTCAATTAAAGTTTTTTTGTTTACTTAAATATAAGAAAATGATTAACGTGTGAAGTGAATAAAACTTTTTTTTAAAAATTTTACAAATGAACCTTTCGGTTCGGGTAAACGCCCTTTTCAGAAAATTATACAATTTATGCGAGTAATTAAGTTTTAAAAAATAAAATTAACAGCATTTAAAATTCTTAATAAAATCTATGTAGCTTTATGATTTAAGACCAAAAATTGTTATGTTAAACCTGAGGTTCAAAAACATCATAATAAAGCAGTCGTAAGATACCGAATACAATGTCTTACATAATTCGTTGGTGCGTACTGAAAGGGTAAAGAATCCTAATATCTTTTACTGTAAATGTACCTTTTTGAACTACAAAAAAAAAAAAAAAAAAAAAAAAAAAAAAGTATAATAGGAATGGATAGAAAAGGAGTATTCCTAGTACGACTATGTTTCAACATTTTCTTTTTAACTTATTACGCATAAGTTAGGATACATTTGTATGTATGTATGGCATTTGTCAGTCTAAGAAAGACGACAGATTTATCTATATTTGCAGCTCTTGGTGTGGCTGATGAGACCAATCCTAGAGTGGCAGTCTCTTCTGCATGTCACACACACGAATGCGATGGGGCAGTGTTGCCTAGCCTTCCTCCTTACTCTTTTTTTCAACTGCTTCCGCCCTGATTTGCTCCTCTGCTCTTGGTGATCCTTCTCTCAATATAGCCCGCCACGTGGACCTATCCTCTGCCAGGTTTTCCCAGTTTTGTATGTCATTCGTGACTGCTTTCATATCTCTTCTGCATATGCCCGTTTTTCTGAGACATGGCCGACCAACTGACCTTTTCACTGTTGCCATCTCGCTGTATTGCACATCCTTGGGTATGCGCCCAGTTTGCATTTTATTGACGTGTCCAAACCAACGGAGGCGTCTTTGACTAAACATGGCTGGAATGCTGCTCATGCTTGCTTGAGCCAGGACCTCTGTGTTGAGGACTTTCTCTTGCCATTTGATGTATGGGATGCGGCGCAGGCATCTCAGGTGGAGGCTATTGAGCCTTCTTTCATGCCTCGTGTAGGTGGTCCAAGTCTCGCATCAATAGAGGAGAGTGCTCAGTATGCAGGCCTGGTATACCTGCACCTTAGTTCTTGCTGTGAGTTTGGCCTTGGACCAGACTCCTTTGTACAGTCTAGCCATAAAAGTTGCTGTCTTCCCTATCCTGCCTTTTATTTCATCTTCCAGTGAGAGGGTGCTCGAGGTGTTCGATCCCAAATTCGTAAAACTGTCAACAACAAACAGGTTGCAGTCGTCAATTTTAATAATGGGGAGGGAGGCAGCATCCTTTGCCATAATGTTAGTTTTATTTATGCTAATGGTCAGGCCAAACTCTATGCAGGCAGCGGAGAAACGGGACATACGGTTCTGCAGTCCGCCTGCTGTGTGAGATATATTAAGGCGCATCGTCTGCAAATAAGAGTCGCGCAGCAACTAAGTTTCTTGAATAGGAATATCCCGCGGCACACCAGGAAACATGTCGCGGCACACTAGTGTGCCGCGGAACAGCGGTTGACAAACGCTGGTATAAAGTATATCCCCTCGCTGTTGTTCTTAAAGGCATACTGGAGTAAGATGGAGAAGAATATTTCGAATAGCACGCAGCCTTTATTTATTCTACTACTTACTGAGAAAGGCTCTGGGTTGGCACTGTTATAGCACACTGTGCTGAATGTTGTCATGGAATTGTTAAATAATGTTGAGGAGATGTGCAGGACAGCCTATTATTACTAAGATCTGGAAAATGCCGCTTCCGCTGACAAGATCAAAAGCTTTAGTTAGGTCGACGAACGCGATGTATAGATGCATAATTTGCTCCCTGCATTTTTCCTGCAGCTGGCGCAGAGAGAAGATCATGTCTATAGTTGATCTTTCGCTCAAAAGCCACACTGCGATTCTGGGAGTACACGCGATGCTAGAGTCAGCAGGCGTCTTAATGCAACTCGGGCGAAAGCCTTTCCAACTCCACCGAGGAGAGATATTCCACGATAGTTATTGCAGTCACTCTTGTCTCCTTTATTCTTATAAAATTTAACGACGTTGGCATCTCTTAACTCGTGTGGTATCTGTCCCTATAGTAGTATGTAATGCACGGAACGATTATTATCTGAGAGGCGTACGGCGCCGACGTCACTTCCGGTCTATGACGTCACTTTAGGTGGGCGTGGTTACTTCCGGGTTATGTTGGGGTCATTTCCGGTTATGGTTGGGGGTCATTTCCGGTTGTGGGTGGGGGTCATTTCCGGTTGTGGGTGGGGGGTCATTTCCGGTGGGTGTGATACCAAGATGGCGTCGAACATGTCTAAACACGTGTCCAAGATGGCGGCCAAGATGGCGTCCAAGATGGCGTCCAAGATGGCGGCGAACATGTCTGAACTTGTTCAAGATGGCGTCCAAGATGGCGGCTTGGCGCCAAACACGTAAGTTATTTCCCTTTGTTTTCTTTTATTTATTAGTTATTGCTTTTATTTTTTAAAGATTTTATTATATTCAACAGTGGTTCTCAATATATTAAATAATAGTTAGATTTTTAAATTTTTTTATTATTTTAAATAGTTCAATGGTTCTCAAGGTTTTATATAATATGTATTTATTTAAGTTTTTAAATTATTTATTCTTTTTAAAATACACTGGTTCTAAATGATTTATACAATAGCGTAATTTTTATTTTAAATATTTCAAGGGTTCTCAATGTTTTATATAAAAGGTATTTATTTTATTTTTAAAATTGTTTATTAATTCTTATTAAATTTTACAATGGTGCTCAATGTTTTATATAATACCTAAATTTTTACACTCTTTTTCTTATTTTAAAATTTAAAATGTTTCTAAATGTTTTATATAATAGCTAAATTTTTATTTTTTCTTATTAAATTTCACAATGGTTCTCAATGTTTTATATAATAGGTAAATTTTTACAGTCTTTTTCTTATTTTAAACATTTACAGTGGTTCTTAAAAGCTTTTATATAATAGCTAAATTTTTTATTTTTATTATTTTCAATATGAAAATGGTTCTCAAACTAGTTCATAGGTATTATTTTTATTATTTTTATGGGTTTCATGTTGCTGGGTGATGTATTTTATTGAGGGTACCCCTGCTGGACAGGGTTTGTTGGTGGGGGTTTTAATTATAGTAAAGCAGTGGGGCTGGTGATAGTATAGGTTACAATCAGGAATGGGTGGCAACAGCGGGATATTAGCATTGCTGGGGTTATC
>MUZC01001082.1:23750-86052 GCA_002072015.1 Radix auricularia | reverse complement strand
CAACCGGAAATGACCCCCACCCACAACCGGAAATGACCCCCAACCATAACCGGAAATGACCCCAACATAACCCGGAAGTAACCACGCCCACCTAAAGTGACGTCATAGACCGGAAGTGACGTCGGCGGCGTACGCCTCTCAGATAATAATCGTTCCGTGCATTACATACTACTACTCCCTATTCCAAGCACAGAGTGACGAGGTCGTGCAAAGGCTGTAAGAGTACTTCTTTTACACATTTGAGAACTTCTGGTGGAATTCCACCATTGCCATGCAGGGGATTTCCCGCAGTCTAGACAATCGACGGGTCTACGTAGCTCATCTATAGTGGGTAGGGTATCAAACACTTCCATGACCAGCAGGTCTACGGGATATCGTCCAGGGCAGCAGTTGAGACATGGTTTATTGTTGCGTACAATTCAAAGTAGTGCTCAATCCACCGTTTAAGTTGTTTGCCTCGATCAGTGATAAGTTCACCTGATTTTGACATTAGGGATGCTGTCTTGGAGCTCAGAGGGCCTGTTGCTTGTTTTATATTCTCGTACATAGCCTTTGTATCGCCTCTATAGTAAGCTGACTGTATGCTGGAACTTTGATTGAGTCAGCATTTGTTAGCGTAGTGGCGGGCTGCCTGCTGGGCATTTTTCTTGGCATTTTTAAGGGAGTGTAGAGTTTCTGGGCAACGCTAACAGAGCTTTTTTTTTTTTTTTTTTTTCAGCAGTGACATAATTTATCTCCTCCCAGTGAGCCTCAAACCAATCTGCACTTTTGAGTTCTCTCTCGCCTAATGCTACAATAAATAACCATATATGGTGTCCCACAGATGTGACCATTTGGATTCAATAGTGTCTTCTTGTGGCATTTGGACAAGAACTTCTTGTAGTCTCTGGGTGTATTCTGCTTTTATCACTGAAATCTTGGTGGAGCGGATGCATGCCTAAGCGTGGTTTGCCCTTGTTTTAGTTGCGGTACAATTTCTTTGACAGTAACCTTACCTTGCTAGACATTAAGGAAGGATCTGTGTCGCAGTCTGCACTGGTGTAGCTGCGTGTGAGGACACTGGCCAGTTGTGTGCGTCTTGTGATTATAAGATCTATTTGGTGCCAGTTTTTAGAGCGGGGATGCCTCCATAACACTTGGTGGATTGCTTTGCAGTTGAAGTAGGTATTTGTGACACATAGTCCATGTAAGCCAGGCCATGTGATTACTTCCAACTCTTACATTGAAGTCACCAAGGAGGTAGAATGCTTTGTAGGTGGGTTTGCTAGCTAGTGTTTAAGATCTTCATAGAGCTGGTCTTTCGCTTCTGAGCTCGAGGATAGGGTTGGAGCATAAACACTGATGATATTGGCTAATCTTGAGGATATTGATAGACTTATGGTTAGTATTCTATTAGTGACCTTTGTTGGGGGTTCAATGGAGGACCAGAGTCCATTTTTTATGGCAAAGCATACCCCGTGTTGCCTTGGTGTGTCGATTGGTCCACCCTATCAGAAGAAAAAGTGGTTACGTTCTTTTATGGAGCCACTTTCTGGGAGTCTAGTCTCCTGAAGGCAGGTGATGTCGATGTTAAGTCTGCCAAGCTCTCTGGCAATAATGACTGTCTTCCTGGCATCATTAATAAGCTGCTGGTCGGCAATAACGACTGGACACAAAGTCTTAAGGTTCCAGCTTTTAAGTGTTTCTGTACACGATGAATCTTTCCAAGAATGACATTACAGAAATGTAATAAAACAATATAGTTAATATTTAATACGAACACCCGGAAACTCTCTGGTTTTTCGTGGTCACATTTGAGTCTTAGAATAATGTTTCTAACATCCCTACTAGTTGATCCAATATCTTTAAAAGTTTTACGCAAAGTGTGACGACAATTTTATCCTGCTTGATTAAGTTTAAGCTGTTGCTGTCACAGTTGACAAACAATTCTCTGTGATTTCTGTCACATGTTCGCCTCCCTCCACCGGGTGAAATCAAAAACTATTTTAATTGTCTGATTTATTAATAAACTTTAAATATTCCAAATATTATATAGTGATGAGTGATGAGACGGTTCCCTGAGGCGTACCTGCCCTGGGGATGAGGAAGAGCAGAGACAGACTTTTTCACATCGCCCTTCCTTGTGGACACTCGGTCTATTTAAATACTCATACGTTCAGAGGATCAATGGGACTCAGCTGAAGACATTATTTTTAGTCCAGGAGACCTGAATCGGCGTGATGAGATGCGCTGATCTCGTTCCACTGTCATTAAACTTCAAGTCTGTGACGGATACGCGTCTGGACATTTGTGTATAATTTTGTGTATGTTATTATGTTTAGGAAGAGTAGATTGTTTTTTCTCATGTTGTAATGCGCAGATAATAAAATCTATTTTTCGATAAACAATGATTTGGAATCATTTTTTAGGAACATAGAGACATCAATTGTTGAATTCATACCCAAAAATTTAATACCACATATTTCGATTACTTATGTCATCTGGTCGGATGGTCTCATGCCGAGAGAAGAAGCATTTTTAAAGTTATTCTTAGTTATTTTTATTTTATTATTATTTTTGTTTACAAATCTTAGCAACTGCATAAGTAGCATTTTTGAACAGCATGCGTGGTGATAAGAATATAAAAATTTGGCAAACGCAGCCACAATTGTCATTGGTCCAAGGTTTATTTTAGAAAATCTGTATCCTTTCTGTGTAGTATTATCTGCATGAATCTCCCTGAATCCCCCCCCCCCCGTTATTACTTCAATTTTGCTATTCAAGTGAAGAGGGCCATCTTTTATGAATGCAGAGAGATTCATATTGCTCAGGCGAATTGGAAAAATTGGCTAACAACTAAAAATAGACTTGTTGATTTTTATAAAAAAGATTTAATGAATTTGCCAAGTAATTAAAACTATATTTAAAATGTTATTTAAATGTTATATATTTAAATATCCGTATGAAATTTCCAAAAGAAATACGATCAAGCAACAACAAAAAACAATTCTTCAATAATTTTTTCAAAAGAATGCTCCAAATAAATAATGTTCTAACTTACATAATAACTTTTTTTTTTTAATCCAGTATCCGAATACTTACCAAGCACTGGAGTTCATTGGCGGCGCCACATCGTCAAGAAATATAAAATAAGCGCCCATGCCTACTGGGCGTCCAGAGTAATCAGAAAACAGCACTCTCTTGTCCTCAGTATCTTTATAAAGAAAATGTTCAGTATCGCTTACGAGCCGGTCGTTTTCCATACCGAAAAACGGAGTCTCAAAATAATAGGCCTGACATGAACGATTAAGGATTCGATTAATTTAATAAATCAAAAGGTTTAGTCATCACAAATAATCAATCTCCTGGTGTGTAAAGTGTTTGACGGTAGCTTTCAATAGATAATGCAAAATAAAATCCTAGCCTAGATGCCTGGATGTTAGCCTTCTGTGGGGCTGATTCGTATGACATAACCTGTTGAATCTGAAGGCGTGCAGTAAATTTTCCGCCAATGGAGAAGTCCTTGCGTTGCGGCGCCTTGGACTTAGACTAGACTGTCATATTATTTCTAGTGGTTTACTTTATTTTATTATTTTTTAAATATAGATGTAACCAATACGAAACACTTATCGGCGTTGAAAGAGAAATCTATTGAGAATGAAGCTGTTAAAATGTTACAAATACTGATAAAAAGAACTGCATGCCCAATATATATAGATATTAGTGGTGTAATAATATCACACCCGAGTCAGTTCCGATTTCTTTTCTTGTTGTTTTTCTTTGTATTTGGAGAAGAAAAGAAGAGAAAAACAGGAGGGAGGTGGGATTTTCGGCCAACTGAACAGTATTTTGGTGAGGGTGGGGAGCAAGTAGATATGAGAGTGGGTTATCGGGTTGGGGGTGTCATCGGGGGGGGGGGGGAAGGTACACACAAGGACATACGGGCAACTAACGAGCGTGAGCGTATAATTTTATGCTTGGTTCTGTAGTTGATTTTAAAAATAAAAGTTTATGCTGAAAAGGGGTTGAGTTTTGGGGAAACCCTAAGTTACATTGTTTATTCAATGAATGTCAATAAAGATGTATAATTTGCCCACCAGATGGCGTTTTTCTTGAACAGATTAAGTATTCCTTAACAGTTGGACACCTGCAACCAATCAATTCTTGTCTGTTAAAGGTGGTTGCTCTTAACCAGACCATTGTCACTTTGCATGACAATGTTAAAGGTGGTTGCTTTTAGCTAGACAATTATTGTCACTTTGCAGGACAATGTTAAAGGTGGTTGCTTTTAGCTAGACAATTATTGTCACTTTGCATGACAATGTTAAAGGTGGTTGCTTTTAGCTAGACAATTATTGTGACTGTGCATGACAATGTTAAAGGTGGTTGCTTTTACCTAGACAATTATTGTCACTTTGCATGACAAGTTTTACAGAGTTGATTGTTGCCAATCCATCTTTCCTCATAGACTTCCTTCTTTTAATGTCACTGCGTAAAAATTCTTTTAGTCATGTTTGTATACATACCACCATGTCATCTGTAACAAATTCGCAAAACTACAGTTTTTTCTTTTAGTATTATCTTATTAGACATTAAAAGTCATAAAAGTGTGTTTAATCAGTACAGATTTGTTTAATAACATAAACTAGCTTTAGTTCATAACTTAGCAATAAATGGATCCGTGTTATAAATATTATTTCCTTTATAGAATTTTTCTTTATTTCAACTAGATTTAAAACAATGAAATTTTAATTATGTTGCTTACAGTTTTCCTTAAATCTCAAATTTCAAGTTATAGAACAGTTGATAGTTTCAACATTGGTAGGGGGAAATATGAGTTTCTAGATAACAAACAATCATTACAGAGCGTATTTCATTAATAAATGAACTCAAGTAAAAAATAAATGTATTTGAATGACTAAATTTTTATTAATTTTTAAAAAAGAAATATTGCTTAACATAATTTATTAATTTAAATGTATGTAGTGTAAGGTCTCAAAAACCACTTTGGATGATCTATAAGTAGTTTATATACAAGGCAGCAGATGCGTCATTAGGGGGATGGGGGTGCAAACCTCACGTGTGACACCATCGTGTAAACTTCGCTATTTTCGCGTTATTTGGCACTGGCAGACTCAGAGGAGGTATATTGGGTAAGTCGTGAGGCGGTGACCTAATGGGCTTCTACACTGGACGACACCAATCATGGTGACGCCTCTGGGCCCTTGGCTAATGGTATTGAAATTTAGATGAAATGGGGGTATTGGGACAATGATATACGGGCAGATTGGGTGTTAACGTAATATAATATATTTGAGTAATTGGGGTGTATGCGTAATAGCTTAAGGTGTAAAAGGTCTAGTGAAATGATATTGAGATAAAATGTGATATGACTTTTGTATGGTAAAGTTAGGAAAACAATATCTTCTTTATATACAATATATACAATTCACTAAAACGGGCATGTGCAAATGAGCATGACGAATGACCCCCGGTGGGGACGAAAGACCACAGTGGGCAAGCGGAGTGGGATGAAAAGAAATAAATTTGGGTGGGGGTGGTGGTGGCAAGAATGCTTTTTTTTGCGTTCAATTGCGTAGTTCCTTCACAGTATAACATATGATTTGCAGTGTAACGGTTAGCATGTCCGCCTTGCACGTGGAAAGTCCTGGGTTCAAGACACAAGGAACTATTTTTTTTAAAATATTTTTTTCTACCCGTTCTTTTCCCCATTTTTTGCGAACATGACTAACCCTAGGATCGGCAAATGACAGTTTATGGTCTGCAAGGGATGGTAGTAAAGGGTGGGGGCAGGTAACAACAACCACTATGTACATGTCTCCACGTTTGCTCACTTTTTTCACTTCTTTGTGCTGCTGTTTGTGTCCATTCTCTCACCCCTCCCCCCGTTCTTTGCACTACCTATGATGAGCAAGTCTGCGGCGTATGTTACGCAGCGGGTCGTATCTTGTATTTTTATAATATATTTATAGGCAGCCTTTGACTTGAAGGTGGGGAAGAGAGTATAGTAAATAATGGAGGATAAAAAATGTGTAAGACTGTAGGCGGGCGTCCATAAATTACGTCACGCACCTAATGGGGGAGTTTGTCACTCATTTGTGACGATGTGTGATGAGGGGGAGTGGGTGTTTAAGAAATGTGACGTCACATCAAACACGCGCAACTTTTAAAAAAGTTACACTTAATTATTCTTATGGTTACAACTTATGTAATGCCATTTTACATGGCTTCATGTGTTTTAGAAAATAGAGTGTAGTGTGAAACTAAATACATATACTTAAATGAAAAATATGTGATTTGAAACATGCTCATTTTCCATAAGAAAATACGGCTTTTAATGGGGGGGGGGGACATAAAGCTTAGTGACGTCATATTGGAAGGAGGTCTAACTTTTTGTCACGACGTGTGACGGGGGGGGGGGGGGCGGAAAAAATCTGCCAGAATCGCGTGGCGTCATTTCTGGATGGCACCTAGCTGATAGAGCCTGGTAAAGGGTTGGGTATGTGAATCTATGGGGTTAGTCGAGAACATTTTGCTAAGTATTGTAGATAAGCATATAAAAGTGCAGGTTTTTTTTAAAAATATTATTAATTGAGATATGAATTACATAGGGAAGAGATTTAAGTACAGTATTCAAATATGTAATATTTTAGATGGTACTTTAAAATTGGCCATGGTTATATATTCACCGCTAGTTATTTATTTTTAATTTTTTTTATTTTTTTTTAAATAAACTTTTTTTTTCAAAAAAGGATGCTTTGACATTTTTATGTTGTAGTTTCAGAGTTTGGCTTCTCAGCATTGATATTTAATTTCGAGTTTTAAAAAAACAACAACTTTGAAGATTATCCTCGAAGACAGATGACATAAGACATAATACCTTATCTAATCATTTAGTCACCATTGATCTGGCAGCTCAAATTTGACAAACTTTTTTAATTACTATGGAGCTGAACTTTTTTAGGTTTAAATCTGGCAGAGGCCAATGCACGCTGGTGACTCGCTGAAATGTTTGATCATTTTAACTAGGCTATCTTATTTTATTCCATCTTATCTATTACAAACGCTCCTTCTACACAGAAGATTATTGTGACCTACGCCTGTCCATGGTGTAGGCTATGTCTTGTGTTTTTATAACGACTGCTAGAGATGTTATTTAGAAAATAAGTTTCTGGGGCTTAGGCTGCATCTCAAGAGGAAGAGAGAAAGATAAAGAGAGGGTGTGTGTGTGTGAGGGGGGCAGAGAGGGAGAGAAAAATTAAGAGTTACAGATCCAGAAATTGATGAACAAAGTGATATTCAACATTAGAAAGGCGCGTTTACGATAAATAATTGCTAAAATAAAGTAAAATGGAAGTTTTTTTGTTTTTTCATTGTTTTATTTTAAATTGAAAACTATGGAATATTAAATATCGAAAATCTGACGTTGCTCTCAAAAAAGCCGTTGCCCTCAAATGATTTATTTGTTATAATAAAGGAATTCAAGGAGAACAGCAAGATAATCAGCGTCAACAAGTCTCGAAGGCGGCCTAACCAGTTGACCACCTCTACAGCATCTGTCGTCCCCACCCCACCCCCACCGCCTCTTTCACGCCGTCCTCTGTTACCAACTCGGGCGTTCTCACAACTCCAAGTCCCAATCTAGTTCCTGAATCTGTTTGTCAAGTGGGAACAGAGCTATAATGGCGGACTGTATGTGAGGTCTATAGTTGGACGCCCTCAGAGGTTATCTCCGGTACGTTATAGAACGTATAATCGGAGTCATCTGAGTCCAGTATGCCGACATCAGATCTGAGATATTCGTCAAAAGATGTACACGTAAGTGGAGTCGCGTAACTTTGTCTTCGTCGAAAGCGACGTCAGATAAACTTGAAAAAAAAAGACTGAACTTTCCTAAATCATCTGTAGTCTGGAGGAGAGGTGGGCGGGCGTACAGTACAGCATCTTCGTCTCCCAGGACTTCAGTTCCGCATCGGCATCCACAGCACGTAACAATTTCGCAGAAAAACCTCGATAGATTCTGAGCGGACCTCCGGGAAAAACTTTCAAGTTCCAAGAAATGAAGTACATTAAATCTCTTAAATTCGCTGATACATAAATTAAAATTCATTTAGAATAGTACAGTGTCCATCAAATTGTCGCATAACATTGGTTTCATTGAGAGCACAAACATCGGTTTTGTCGCCTTCATTGTTTTCTCCACCTGTGCTTTCACTTGTCAGTCCGTAATGTTTATTTTATTTTCACTAAAATTTTGTTTGTACCAAATAATTTCATCTTGCGTATAGCCTTAATTATTTTTGTTCACCGTTTATTGCTCATGTCAACTCTGTCCCCTGCTGTCACTCATGTCATGCCCACTCATGCCAAGGACACTCGTCGTTTGTGCCAACACATACCTTCTCCCAATCCGCGCCATTTCTGATAACACGGTTGAAATATTTGATTTAATCTTGGCTTCTTTTTTACTTTGGTGTCGTCTTCAAAATCTGTCCTTCGTCGCCATTTTCTGATCCCCATCACCCCCCCCCCCCATTTTTATCCTTAAATATATATTAAAATTTTAAAAATAAAATTGCATTAAAATTTCTAACAGTTTAACAGTTATTTAAGTTTAAGCTGAATTGTTATTATTAAGCTCTTTTGTAAGCTATTCGTTTTACTTATTTGGAATAAATTGGAAGGCTTTAAAAAAGGTGCAAGATGTAAAGTTTAGAACCCTGCAGATTTCAATATGGACCATGAGAGATATATGTGTCAAGATTGTGTAAAATAGAATGGAGAATAAAGCCTTAAAAATAGAAAATTAAAGAGTCACGGCCAGGCATATTTTTGCTACGAAAGTAGACTCTAGAGGGTCTAGACTATATGTTTGTTGGATAGCTCTACATATTTTGCACAGACAAAAATAAAATAATAGATCTACTGCACAACTTTGAACGCAAGTTTATTTTTATGCACGCGGACCATAAAAAAATCATGAGAAGTGCGATTGAACACAGAATTGCACATAGTCTAGTTCACTGTTATGAAACTTTAAAAGTTGTTTTTTTTTAATTAATAAAATAGCTTACCTATCAACTATACAAGTTTAAGTAATTAAAGGTTTAAGGATAATGACAAGGGTATAGCAACTGTTTGAAAGAAGGGTAGCAGTTATCGGATATTAGATGAATATTTATCTAATTAAATTCAAACCTCTGTGTCGAGGTGTCGTGAGGAGCGTGGTGCATGGGATGGAAAAGAAATTGAAGTGATTTATTTTAAAGAATTTCTTGGGGAGTTAATTCTATTGCCTTTTGTTGCCTTCATGATCATGTTGCGGTTATGTCCCTTTACAAATGTAACAAAGATATAAAACTAAAATGCTACCTCAACCTAGTGAGACCTATACTAGAATAAGCATCTTCTGTATGGGACCCATCCACCAAAGAAAATATTGATAAGTTAGAACAAATCCAAAAAAGCTCCCAGATTCATTACTGGAGAATATTCAAAACTGACAAGAGTAACACCATTAGTTAAATCATTAAACCTTGAAACACTAGAGGGTAGAAGAACCAAGAGTAAATTAGTAATTATACATAAGGCTATTAATTCTAATTTAGAAATACAACACAAAGATAACTTAATACAACCCTCAGATAGACATAAAGATAAAAACACCTTTCTTATTCCATATGCAAGAACAAACACATACAAGTTTTCTTTCTTTCCGTCCGGTATTCGGGCGTGGATGGGTTGCCTGAAGAAACCAGGAAAGCCAACACTTTATCATCATTTAAAACTCTAGTAAGAATACATGACTAAACACAAACCATAGAAATACGTAGGACGCAATAATCTTCTGTACAGAAGGAGCGTCTGTAACATATAAGATAAGATAAGATACTTTACCCCAACTAATCTGAAGTGCTGCTGAAATCCAAGGCTAAGGATCTTGCAATTCGGGGTACTTCTACCTCTGCACTCAAAGGTGTAGAACTGAATGAAACCAGATAGTTAGTCTAATCAGTGTCTATATTTTTCTGAATAGCTCTACTAAGACCGTCAAGATTATAAAGCAGTTCTGATGCAAGTACGTCACGCTACTTTTGACCTTTTTTAACTCCCCCCTCCCCCTGTCACAAATCTCGAAACTCCTGCCCCCTAAAGTACGTCACCTTTTCAAACAATTTTTTTTAAATTAACAAATTAATTAAAATTTAATATAAATCACCGTGACGTTTTACATGGGCGAACACCCCCTACCCCTGTCACAAACTGTCACACTTTCTTACACCCCGCCCCCCAACTCGAGCGTGACGTACACTATGGACGGCCCCTAACTAGATTTTTGCTCCTTTCTCTATACTTTTCACCACGTGTATTAAGAAATTATGGGAAAACATAAACAGCGCGTTTTTTTTTTCAATGGCCATTTTTTTTTTTATATAAGAAATGTAACTGATGGATTTAGTTCAATTAAAAAAAAATAGTAGTCTTATTTAGCTTATATCAGATGCCTATTCCCCTATATCATAATGTCACAAATACAGATCTTTGAAATGGTAGTGTCGTTTTTATTAATTTTTTGATGGAAAGAACATAGTTATTGAGTATTTTAAGTCAGAAGGAGCAACTGTATAGATAAGAAAAGCACTTCCATGCAGCCGGTACAACCCAATTGATGTTATTATGTTTATACTCAGTACCTAAGGAAAAGTAAAGTATGAAATGATGTCCCTTATTATACATAAAATCAAATTTCGACCATGGTGAATAAGCAAGCGCCACAATTTCAATATCGCTTTTCTTTATTGTAAAAAATACGTAGATCTACATAAGCTGACATAGGATTGTATAGTTCAATTCACCATCAATGCCATAAATAAAGTCGATTTACCCCCTAAACCCTATCCCAACCTCTCTCAACCCCTCCCCCCCAAAAAAAAAATATATATATGTATATATATATTAAAAAATTTAAAATTTAAAAAAATAAAATATTAATAATTCAGATTCCACGTCGTACACTAGGGCAATGCGGCAATATAAGGTCTCTTGTCAGCCTCTGTTAAAATATGGGGAAATGTTCAGACCAAACCTGGGGAACTTTGTTAATGTTAGTGGCAATGGTAGCGCCACACTCTTCACGTTGACGTTGGACTAAAAATTTACTACTATTTAGTACTTAGTAGGCCACTTAGCTAGTTAGGCCTATTGAGAACAGACCGAGCCAGAAGTGTTGTCAAAAGCCTTTGGAAAATGAGTATTTTAAGCGAAAGCATGGAAACAGAGGTAGCAGAAATTATTAGTTTGTTTTAAAATATTAATACAGACATGCGATTGACATGTGGATTTATTTACACTGACACTTGACTCACTTGTCAGACTAAACACAAGTTAAGTGTTAAGTAAGACTCACAATCACAAGGCACATCGACATTCATTGAAATTGATCACATTGTCAATAGTCAATAGATAGTCAATAGTAAACATTGTAGTCTTACAGACCTAGCTAATTTTATTAAATATATGCATTTATTCAGTGTAGTAATTTTAAGTGAGCACATTCAATTATTAACATCATTGTTAATCATTGACATCATTGTTAACATTTTAATTTAACATAAACTATAAACAGTGAAATTAAACACTAAACAGTTTTTAACTAAACTCTACTAAACTGTAACAGTACATTACAATTTATTTCCAAAGTCCAATGAAATAAACTATGTATTGCTTAGTTAAAGTTAAGTCAAGTTCCTGTAGTTTCATTGGCGTCGCTAGGGGGGTGCGGTGGGGGCGGGCCGCCCCGGGTGACACCATCAGGGGGGTGACACCAGACAGTAAAATTCTATATATTCCCGTTATTTGGCACTGGAAAACTCGGTGGAGTGAATGGGTTAAATCATGACGGGGTGACAACAGGAGCTACCGCCCCGGGTGACACCATGAGCTACCGCCCCTGGTGACACCAACCCTAGTGACGCCTCTGTGTAGTTTCACATTCACTCTTTAATAATAAAATAATTATTAGCTAGGTCTATAAGTATAAGACTACACTCGCTGCCTTGACCGTTCGTCATATTTTAACATCTCGGTCCCACTGTGTGTTAGTGTTATTTTGCGTTGTATGCTTCTTCAACTAAGTGAATTTAAAAGAAATTGTTCTCTAGCCGAATTCCACTAGCAGTGATGACGCATTATTATTATTTACAGATGTCACACGCTCACATATTGGCTCTGGTATTCTGCCATAACACAAAAAAATTAACTCCGGGTGATAAATTTATACAGACAAATTGAAGTTGCGGTTAACCTGTCCTGATTAAAAGGGACCAGTCTTAATCTGAGGACCGGTCAAACGTTGACTACCTTACTCTAAACTAATTAGAACTGACTTGAACTTGAAAAAAAAACTGTGGAATTATCAGGTACTGGAGATTGAAGATTTAATTGGAAAAGCCCCTTGGCATAAACTGTATATTTACTGTTGAAGTCTCAACTGTTTAATCACTCAACGGGCCACACTAGGGCTAATTCAATTTTTTATTTTATTTCTCTAGGATATTGAAGAAGAGGCTACAGATGAAAAGGCCCACGAAAGACTTCTTGACTCTTTGTTTGCTTTGGATGGGAAAAAAAGGTGTTAAAATCTGTCTTTTTATTGTTGTCTATTAATGTACATTCACCATGGAGTGTCATTTAACATTGTTTACAGCTAAAAGTTGCAACTGAAAATAAATATTGGGAGGTTTTCAACCTGGCCTCTTAAAGTTATAGTTTTCATGTTTCAGCAAAGCATACTTTCATTTAAGAAAACCTCAAAATCTATAGAATAGTATTTATAAGTTTGGCTTTAATTGAGTCTTTAAAATTTCTTGATTTATTCATTCAAAGTTCTTTATTTTAGTATGCAAATATACGACTCGATCTTAAGCCTAATTTTTAGAATTAGTATAAATGGTATAATGTTTAATGAAATGCCCCAGAAGGTGTTCACAAAACTTCCACCTCAATGCCGTAAGGAATACCCGTATTGCAATCAACTGGTTATGAAATTTCAAAAATTGCTTAAAATGTATTTATGTTCTTATAGTCATACTGACTTTGTTTTTTAAAATAAGAATAGTTATTTTATATAACTAAAAGACCGTCTTGACTTTAAAACTATTTTTAACTGTAATTTAGAACTATTATTTTATAATAAAGTATAGCGAGATCGCATCTTCAAAAAAACCCCAAAAAACTGAAAAACTGCAAAAAAACTTCAAGAATCGAGTGCTAACACTAGTGAGGGAAATGGCTGCCATTGCCAGAGACGTCATCTTTCACGCACTGAAGAGTATTTACTTTCTGTGATTTTATTTCTAAAAAGAGCACTATCAAGACGCGCTTTACAACGCTTTGGGCGTAGCGGACAGGCGCGCATTACAACGCTTTGGGGCATAAAACGATAATGATGTTAGTTGGTTTGCTGAAGAGATTTTTAATTTAAAAAATTTTGGTTATTGTATTATGAAGTTTTTATTGTAGATTACCATAATGCTTACTCCAGTGTTAACACTACTTGATAGTCCCAATACTTGGTGAGGTGTAAAGTCTGATTAAGCTCATCCTGTAAAAAAATTATTGATTAAACAGGCAAAGTAGTTGTCTTATTCATACACTTTTAGTCTCTTCTAGGCCCAGCAGGGCTTTAGAATGTCTAATCCAGGGTTTGGTCACATTATCGCTTTATTCCCTAAAATATAAAGTTTTATGTTGACATTACCCCCAAAGGATTAGATTTTATCAAATTGTATATGATTCCAATAAGACTGCATTACAACCAAGAGTTTCCTTTTTATCTCAAATGGGGTAATTTACCCCTGTTTGCCAACCCCTGATCTAATATATTATAATTGAGTCTCAAGTAATTGAGCCAAAAGTAATCATATTTTGATTTTTTTCTATAAACATTTTCAATAATCATTTACTTTTTTATTAATGTTTTTATCATAATTTATGTGAATTATCATGATAAATGTTTCATTTGTTGAATTCACTTCATTGCAGGCACAATGCCACTCTTCGACAAGCTACAAATTTCTCAAGTAACTTGGATCTTGTGGTACATGCAAATCAAGGTAGTTAACGTTTTTCTAAATCTTAATTGCAGTTTAGTCATCAGTGTCTCACCTTTTAATGATATCCTACATTGTGGATGGGTTCCTAATCATTAGTATTATGCTAAATTGGTTGTTGCCATCTGTTTTTGGAGACTCAGTTTTTTTCAGTGCAAGCTATTTTTTTGTGCTCTATTTTATTAACTTTCAGATACTGCCAAAATTCAGCCAGACGACCTGAAGCTGAAACGTAAAAAGGCTTCCTCTCAACTCAAAAAACCACTTAGTTCACTGGAATTAGAAAAGGTATGGCACTCAAAGCCTTTATTTAACCTGAAGAGTCCGGGGTGGGTCATGGAACATCAAGGGGCAGCACCCAAAAATGTCTGCCTCACTGCAACCCCAAACATGTTGGTTTTAAAATAAATTCTAGCAATTTTTTTGAATTGGTTGCTGCCTCACATGGGCCGACAGATCCTTGCGGCAGGTGGGAGTTTACCATCCCTGTGTATACCTGTAGGTAAAATGTAGGAGTCCTGGCTTATCATTTTAAGGAATATATTTTCTAGTAGATAGGATTGAAGAGGCTCATGAAATTTTATGCTTTTAAAAATGTTTTGTAGATAAAGTATTGTGTATTAAAATCTCTACATATTCAGCATTCGGGTGTGTTTTGATTTTTCAGGCAAAGCGGCGACTAACAAGAGAAGCTTTGGTCACTGATATGAACAAATGGGAGCCTGTTGTAAAAGAAATAAGATCTGTAAGTCCATATATTAAAACTAAACTTTTCAATATTTATCAAAACTGTTTAAATTTCAGAAAGGCATGCTAAGGGATGTTTTTTTTTTAATTGTTTATGCATAGAACTTTTGTCTCAACTGAAAACTTCTATAACATTTGCTGATTAATTTGAATGTATTTTTAGGCTGAACAAATAGTGTATACAAAAAGACAACATGGAATCCAGATGTTTCAAGCTGTCCAACCTCAGGCCTTTGTTGTAAGTAAAGATGCTTTCTAGTATTTTTTAAAAAACTTATTGCCCCAAAACCTCATGAGTACATACTTATTCTCCCAACAATGCATAGGATATTTTGTTAATTTGGATATTATGATATTTAGATATAATTCCACAGAAAAGATTAGAGTGTAGTTAATAAATTTTAATGTCAAGGAGAGCTAACATATTTGTTATTTTTGATAGCTTAACTGCAATTTTTAATCTTGATACTTTCATTCAGCATTGCGCCAGCATGTTTTATTCCTAAAAAATATCCTATGTGTAAACGATGCTGTATGTTCTTGTCACAATCCCATGAGGTATTGACCAGCCCCTTGATAAGGTTTTACTGTTTTCTCTCGCGCGTTTTTAAAGTTGAGATGCCTATCTGATTGGCTCCTTCATACTTCATAGGTTGAGTGGTCTTCTCTTTGGAGTATGTTGATAATGTAATGCTCTATTAGTCTACCTTTTGGCTTTTTGTGTTAACTTTCTAGGTCTTCACTGAGCCTACTCAAGCTTGTGTGTTGGAAAGTACCTAATGGCAAGATCATTTCTAATGTAGAGTGCCTTCCTCTCCCGTCATTAACTCTTAAAGTCGCAGAAGGGTTAGCAAGAAACTTCCGCCTCAGTCCTGTAAGGATTTCCCGTATTAGGATCAACCGGTTATGAAGTTAAAAAATTTGAGTAAAATCCATTTATAATATTATTGTCATACTGACTAGGGTTGTTAGCAGTTAACCGGTTAATCGGTTAGCTGGTCCTCAGATTAGGACCGGTCATCTTTATTCAGGACCGTAGGACTGCGTAACAAATATAAGGAAAAAAGAATTAGCGGAAACATTGTGAAAAAAACAACACAAGCCGTAACGCGCCTCTCCCTCTCGCTTTGTCACAGTGAGTAAAAGCGGTACCTCGATCCAGCTGACAAGTAGGTTGGCACAAGCCTTCGTCTCCTAGCTGTAAGCGTGCGTACATGACGCATTATAGTCTTGCTTCACTGAAGTTCACAACTAATAGTACTAGCTACTGCTAAGGAATGATATTTTTTTATTAAATTTTTTTTTAATTTGCTTAGTTGTCGAGGCACTGTAACTGTACGAGAGCTAACACAGTGGGCGTTTGATGTCAACAACGGTCAAGGCTGTTTCTATTTATATTAATTATAGTTTCTTATAACGACAAATAAAGCTATAAAAGCATATGACCCCGTAACCTATCGGCATTTTCTTATCACCGGTTTATAGTCTGTTTCAGGCATTCAAAAAACTTATCGGCGCACGCCGCTTAGTGAAGTACATGTACCTATATTACAATAGGTATTTGAAAGACGTAGCAATGATACCGGGCGATTAATCGGCCTGCAAATTTGAGTTCGGTCTTTTAGTGACAGTTTTCCTGCTAGTCAACAGCATTTGATTACCACATTAATAGTACAGCGAGTGTGGGTCAAACCCTATTTGAACAGAAAAAACAGGGAGGGGAAACGTGTGCGCCGCAAAATTCAATTATTCTGGCGAGTTGACGATTGAAAAATATGTTTTTTAAATAAATTCTATTTTATCATCCTTGTTTACTCCGTAGCTTTATAATTTTATTATTAATTTTAATACGCGATTCGACTGAGCTGACCGACATCACATGCAAGAGACGTAAACATGACGTCACAACGGACGGGGCGAGGCATTTGTTTTTTAAACTAATGAAAAATACCTTGCTAACTTTAACGAACGATTGAACCGGTGCTCTTATTTAGACCGGTGAACTATGAGTCCTCCAAATAAAATATAAAAAAAGACAATTAACCATCACTGTTTAATTAATTCTTTGGAATTTTTTTTTTAAAAATGCCTTGAATTGAGGGCAATGCGGAAAGAGCTGAACGCAAGCGGGGGAAGCGGGCTTTGATGCCATCAGACGACGCCAGGCGATAACATTCTCTTGTTAATGATTATTATTAATTTTAATACGCGATATGACCGAGTTGACCGGCATCACACACAAGAGAGTTGACCAGCATCACATGACTTCACAACGGATGGGGCGAGACGTTGGTTTTTGAAACTAATGAAAAATACCTCGCTAACTTTAACGAACGATTGAACCGGTGCTCTTATTTAGACCGGTGAACTACGAGTCCTATAAATAAAATATTAAAAAAGACAATTAATCATCACTGTTTAATTAATTCTTTGGAATTTTTTTTTTTTAAATGCGTTGAATTGAAGGCAATGCGGAAAGAGCTGAACGCAAGCGGGGGAAGCGGGCTTTGATGCCGCCAGGCGACAACATTCTCTTGTTAGTTCTCAAAACATAAGGAATATAAGGACAAGGGGTTAACCGATTAACCGGTCTTTTTTTTAACGGTTAGCCGGTCCTAAAAAATGAGCGGTCTTAACAACCTTAATACTGACTTCATTTTTTAGGCTAAGAATGGTTATTTTACTCATCCAAAAGACCGTACTGAGTTTAAAACAATATTTACCTGTAGTTTAGTGCTTTTATTTTAGTAATAAAGTATAGCAAAAACGTATCTTCGAAAAAAAAAAACCCCGTTAAAACTACCAAAAAACATCGCGAATCGAGCGATAACACTAGCGCGGGCAACGCCGCCATTGCCGGAAGTGGAATACATCATTTTTCAAGCATTGAAGAGTTTTTACTTTCTTAGATCTCATTTCTAACGAGAGTGGTGTCTAGGGGTGCATTACGACGCTTTACGGATAGCGGGAAGAGACGCATTACGACGCTTTGCAACTTTAAGAGTTAATAAATATTAGGAAAAAAATTTACAACTCACTTACAAACCTCATGGAAGTCTTTCCTCCAGGACACATTTTAATGAGGTGGCATTTTTTAATATTTATCTTTGAATTTTACAATCAGTTGAAAAGAACCAAATCCATTGGTAAAGCTTGGAATGAATCCCTACTTTTTTTAGTTTTCAAAAGTTCATAAAATAGGCATATGGAATTTAAACAGGATTTTTTAAATTATTGATTTTATGGTAAATTTTGCGTCACCTCAAAAAGTTACTTTATGACTTTGAGTATGACTATTTTCCCTGTAGGACCCAAGGTGGTATTTTTTGTTACTGGTATATGTTGAAACCTAATTAAAGCCAGTCATCATAACTTTTAAAAAAAATAAATCACATCGTACTGGTATAACCAATGTTCCCTTTATGCTGTGCAGATGTGTGACCGAAGCTGCACTGCAAATTTTGATAAGGATAATAGAGTATTTGTGTTTGTGAGATGTAAAATTGTGTATAAAAAATGTCTGTGCAAATTTACACATGGCTTTGTCATTTATCATATGGACCAATGTACTTTAAAGGGAACATTAACTTTGTTTCAGGTGTTGTTCCTAAAATTGTATACACCTTATCTGAATAAAATAAATCAAATCGTTGTTAATGAGTTGTTTTACAAAAGGGTTTATAAACCTTTTTTAAAATCTATATACTGGTAAATGGTTTATTACCCCCATCCCCTCCATTTTATTTTTACATAAATCCAGGTCGGATCAATCCATCTTAGGAATGGTTTACAAAAAAAGGCAATGAAAAGAATAATGCTCTGACTCTCACCCACCTATATAGGGTTCACCAACACTAATTTTATCACCAGCTAACACAATGATTTTAACACCAGCTAACACAATGATTTTGATTTTAACACCAGCTGACCCCTAGCCTGCCATGTGAAACTGTTAAGAACGAGCACCTATATAAAGGGCATCTGTATGTCTAAGATTGTTGGTCCTGTGTGTGGAAATAAATTATATACATATTGTTTGCTTAAAACCTCCTCAGCCAAGGACACCCTTGGAACAGGAAATATTTGCTGCCTTGGGCAAAAGTCAAGATATTTTGAAGCCACAACAAGAACTAACCGAAGCAGAAACACGAGCTCTGAAAGCCATGTCAATAAAAGAGGTAAATGTATGCTCTCAACTGCACTAGCAGCACCTCTTATGTCCATCTTAATTTAATATTATTTATCAAGGCAACTTCATCCATAGCTAGATGAAATAAATGACAACCTCATGACTGGTGATGGGACGAAAATTAATCGGAATCGTATTGTAATAATCGGAAAACAGTGATTTTTCCAAAGCATGGGGAATCAGCATCGGAGCTGAATAATTTAGACCCGATTCCGATTTCAAAACAATTTTAGCAGATAATCACAAACTGCATTATAAAAAACAATTTTTTAAAATACATTTATTTTCTTTATTTTGTTACGCGAATTTTAATTACCGACAAGAAGTTCATTTAAAACCACATGTTATCAGCAAAATGTACCATGTATTAGTCAATAAGCTAGCAGTGATAAATATTTTGAAAAGTAAAGCGACTGTAGCGAAGTCAATAGTGCGCTCGCCTCACAAGCTGAGGGGCGTGAGATCGAGCCCACGAATAGCCTCTATAAAATGTTGAGAAATGACTAACGCTAAGAAAGTCCTCTGCTGACCTGGAGAGGGATGGGCGCCGCCAGTGTCTATTAAGCCCGAGAATGTTCTAATGGAAACATTAGAATCCTCTACGACCTCTAAAAAAGAGGTTATGGGACTAAAAAAAAAAAGCAATTGAACGTATGGTGCCCCATTTTTCCGATTTTCATAAGTTTTTGTTAAAATCAATTATAAAACATTTAAAAAAAGATAAATTAACAATAAAGTATTTTAGGCTTAACTTACATACAATTTATTTATCCACAAAATGATATTTTAACTATTAAAGTGTGTTAGGAAATAAGAAAACTGAAGCTAAATTTCTACACATACATGCTACTGTGAAAGGGGGCCTACATTTAATTCGGCCACTGCCTGTGTTTCAATTTGGTAGCTAATCAGTTAAATGTACAGGGCATAAGATAAATAACTGTAACACAGGACTGCACTGTGTGGGGGTTTGCATAATGTTCCTAACTCCCTAATATTTCTTTATTCTTTCCTATCTAAGATTGTTAAAGTGTTAAGACCGTTCGTTTTTAAGGACGGGTTAGCCGTTCAAAAAAATGACAGTTTAACCATTTTTTGCGATAGCGCTGTTTTTTTCTAGTACATAACCAATTCAGCTACTCTAGCCACGTCACTTTGCTGCAGCGGGTCATTCTGTGACGGTGACTTCATGTTTTCCTCTCCTGCGTGCTGCCAGTTAACATTAGTTGTTTTTTTAAAAATGGGGCTTGATGTTTGTTACGCCGTTTCTGAGTTAGCGTCATTCATAGCAGTGGTACCCAGATTGAGTGATATTATCTCTTGGAGGGCACTTGCTTGACTTTCCTTACAAGCTACATTAATAAATAACCCATCTCATGTAACCTACACAACCCCTCATTGTATCCCAAGCATTCTCTTCTTAACCATCTTCCTTGGGGTAACCCTGTGGGTCCAGTCAGCTACAATGGATCAGAATTCCTTATATATTAATTGAATATGTTAATACCTGGGCACAGTAATATATATATGTAATAATGACCAGGAATCAGAATTATTTTAGTTAGAATTGGAATCGTATCGGAATCATTTAAAAAATTCGGTATCGTCCCATCACTACTCTTGACCAAAGATTGTTAGGATTGTTGTATGTTTAGGGACTGTGGAGACATGACTGTGTCACATATCCTTGAAGGTATTTTTCCATTAGGACCTTATTTTGTGGGTGAGCCCCACTCTCTCGTGTATGGTGTGATGTTGACCTTTAGTTGTGTTACATCACAGTGAAATTTAAGTCACACCCTCTTTTCACCATAATCAAATTTGTCTTTGTGACACATGATATCTGACCAGTGGCGAGAAACAGAGTGCAACCTCAGATTGTATTATGTTGCTGTGTAAATTTAAGCCTGAAGTTAAGGAATGTTTCAGTTTGAGAAGGGTGTCTAATGTCAAATCATGCATAAAGTGAATGCATTTTTCAAACAAAAAACTTTTAAACAATTTTCAGCAGAATAAAGTCTACATTGCCTATTAAGATGTAAAGTGGTTGCATTTTATTGTTTTAATAATCCAACTATAACTTTAAAAAAAAATTTTTTTTACTATCTAACCACATACTTAAAAAATACATATTTCCTGAAACCTTGTAAAATGTACTGAGTGATATAAATATGTGCATTCCTTTTTATTCTAATCAGCATCACATTATTTTTGTAAGTGTTTTAAATAAGCAACAAATCATTTTCCCCCTATACACAGTTAGCACATCAATTTATATTGTGGTTGTTTTTTATTTAAGGCTAGAGCCAGGAGAAATGAGCTATTGAAGCATCATGAGTTGCTTTCAAGGATGGAACAAAAAGCTAAACGTCAAAAGAAAATTAAAAGCAAACGGTAAGTGTTAAGTGGTTGTTTCTCTGTCTTTTTCTTTAGAAAATGGAAGTCCTGATGATTCATGTGAAGAAATAATTGCTATATTATTATCAGACTAGGAGATTTGGAGGCCCATAGGCAGCCCTTTTTTTTTTCCTTGAGGACAAATTAGCTCTTCATGCATTTTGACTAAATTTAAAATCTTAATTTATATGCTATTATTATATAAAATATTTTTCAACTTAAAAATTGCCCAGTTTCTGATATTGCTAACAACCAGTGGTGTCACTATGTGGGTGCAGGCTGCCCCGGGTGACACCATCAGAAGGGGTAACACCAAAATGTATGTTCTGTATGTTCCCGTTATTTGGCACTGGAAGACTCGGAGAAGTTATATGGGTTAAGTCATGAGGGGGTGACACCATGAGCTACCAACCCGGGTGACACCAACCCTAGTGATGCCTCTGCTAACCACATAAATGAAATGAATCTTGAAATGGCATTTTGACTATTTTTCCCTAAAAGTATGGGTCCACACCAGCTTTAACATCCTTATAAAATAATAATACCATGTACATTTTGAAATGATTTTTGTTTAGAAAAAACTGAAGCATGTACTTAATTTTTTTCATAAGTGATCACCTGGGTGGTTATACAAAACAAATACCCGTTCTATAAAAAAAATATTTTTCAAAAATTAGTCATTAAGTTTGATTTTTAAAAAATTGATTTTACAATTTTTAAACAGATATCGCAAGCTACTTAAAGCTGAAAAAGTAGCAGCAGAGAAAAAACAATTGGAATATCTTCAAAAAAATGATCCCAATGCTTTGCTTGAGAAGTTGGCAAAGGTGCATCAAGATAGGATGGAGGTAAGTACTGCCTAGGGTTGGTTTAATTAATTAGTAAAATGCAAGAAGGCAGTAGCATAGTTTGTATTGGCATAGTTTTAGAAAATAGTTTACATACAACATGTACTTCAATTTGTTTTTTTAAACTATCACAATAATTCCTTAAACTATTGTTTTCTTGATGACCATGTCAGTTTATGCAATTTACATTTTATAAAGAAGTGTGTCATTTCATGCTGTGCGTGCAGTGACTGCAGTAAGGTCATGTTATTTTGCCTTATGTCTATTTTCCTGATGAGCACAAGTACATTACAGACACCAGCAAACCTAGAACCCAAGAGTAAAACCCTTGGAAGGTGTTTTTATGTGCTTTATCCTAATAAACATCAAACTCAATATTTTAAATTGCATCTGCATAGTTGATTATTGTTATGAGTTATACACATATTTGTACAGTAAAGTAAATAATAATCATTTTTGTTTTTGGCTGTCGTCCTCAGTCCTCACAAACATTTAATGATGAGCCCCTGTCTTATTTCTTCATATCAAAGACCTTTCATTTTCCCCTACTTTTATTTCTCAACATCTATGCCCTTTTGATTGATGTTTTTATTAAAAGTTCCCATTGAGTTTGGATTTCTGAGATTTAACCCACATTCTTTCTATCCATAAACCATTGTATGGGAAGTGTGAATTTAAAAGAGAAAAATATTTGAATCTGGGAAACATCAAAGGAAAACTAGGTTATCACTTACAAATAAACGAAACATTACAATCCTAAAAATTGAATCTTTCTTGTGTAACCCACATATTAAAGAAGTTACCTGAAATGGCTGCAGTGAGGTGGGCTGAAAAGAGCTTATTAGCTATGCTATATGGTTTGAATTTTTATCTGATTTTGAAAGTTGCTATAAAATGTAATTTTCTTCTTTAAAGGAACGTCTGACTCTGAAACACAGAGGAGGAGGAAAGTTTTCACGACTCCACAAAGCCTATAGCAAATATGATGATAAGGTCAGTTGCTGGCTATAAAATAAAGCAAAGAGTTGGGATGTTGACTAGCACAATTCCACTACTGGTTGTTAGTTTTAAAATTAAAAGCTTTAATGCTTCAATAGTAGAATTTTAGAAAATTCTGTTCCAATAATTAAAAGAAAAGAAGAAATTATTTGTAGAACATGTGTAGCAACTAATTCATCAAATACTGACTCTATTTTAATGTTTAAAATTTTTCATATTTCATTTTTTTTCCTCAATGTTAGTGATTTGATTCCCTAATATTTTGTGCTGATTCTTAAATTTTGACAGTCAATGTTTATTCACTAATATTACGGTAATTTAAAATGAAAGTCATGTCAATTTCATCTGTAAAAAAACTTGTATTAATTAATTTCATTTTAGCCCGTAACTATAACATAATTATAACATTTAACCTGTTCAAAGAATTATCACAGGATCATTTCTTGCCTTTAAAATTTTCAGACAAGAGAAGCTGTCCAAGAAATGTTTAAAAAGAGCAGGGAGCTAACCAAGAAAGATGAGAATATAAGTGACAGTGACGACGACAATGAGGAGGAGGATAATAATAAAACTATAAATACAGAGGTTGACAAGCTGATATCCAATGCTACAGTTGCCACTGGTCAGAAAGTTATAAGTAACGATGGAAATTATAACAAAAAATTAAATGACAAGGCTAGTGCCTGGCTACAAGGATCAAAAACAAGCAGTAAGACACTTAACACAACCTCCAATTCCCCTGAGGATGTCACAGCGGCGGCCTTGACGGAAGTAACCACCACACTGCCTGATGGGTCAGAAGAAATAGAAGTCAGTACTGTCAGTGAAGCCAAGGAAGAGAAAAAAGAAAAGACAAAACAATCTACGATTTCAGAGCCTGTATCTAAAAGGAGTCTTGAAGAAAGCAATGGTGATGACCCAAGTGTGGGAGCTGAAATTAATAGCAATGTTTGTATAGACCCACCTCCTTTGAAAAAATCAAAGTTAAAGCATGAGAAACTGGTAAAATCTAAAAATACTAATAAAAAGAATACACAGATATCTGGTCACGAAAACCCTGTTTCAGAGAAGCCAGTCCCAGAGAAGCCAGTCCCAGAGTCTGTTCTTGAGTCACATGATTCAAAGGCAGATGACTCTAAAGACACATTCACAATGGAAGAGTTATTCCAGGATGAGGATGTCATTGAAGAGTTTACAAAGGAAAAGGCTGAGATGGAGGGAAGTAAGAAACTTGAGTTAAACAGTAAACTGCCGGGCTGGGGATCTTGGGCTGGTCCAGACTACAAGAAAGCTGCTAACAGGCAGAAGAGGTTTGATATATTAATTCTAACTTCAAAATTCTATTTGTATGTTGTCACACTAATTAAGCATAATTATCAACTTTTCTAGAACTTTGAAACTTTTTTAAACCATCCAACATTGTTAAAAAAAAAAGGATATTTAAATTCTTTGTAAAGAAAGGCGACTGTTTTTTTTTTTAAATGTAAAATTAGGCATAATTTATTTAAATGAGGTTGCTTAGCATATTAAAAGAGTTAAATTTAATAATAATTTCAGACTGATGTTTGAGAAAATATGCAACCATAACATGCCCATTGAATTATTTTGATGCCTTATACTTCTGTCTTTAACATAGGTTTATGTTATTTTAGTAAATTATTTACATGTAATTCTTATTTTTATTATACTTAATTTAGTAAAAGACCTCCACGTCGACAACAGAAAAGTCAACCAGTTAAAGCACCATTTGTCTGGATTAATCCTAAAAGAGATGAAGCGATGAAAAAGTTACTTGTAAGTCAAGAACTATGAGTCAAACTTTTTTTAATATGGCAGGAATTCCCTTAAAATATTAAAATTCCATGAAAATTTGTAAACATTACTTTGACTGAGTGACGTACATTCAGTAGTATTCAGTAACAGTAGTGTTAGATCAAATGTAGTCTTCATAATGTCAGTGTGTACATTTGATTGCTTGTTTTACTTGTGTACAACATGAAAGAATCGTCTGTGGTCCATATAGAAACATGTATGATTAAAACTTCTAAGCTTTCATTGTACTATTTAATTTCAGAAATTATATTCAAATATTTCGAGGAAAATTTTTGCTAATTGACTTTCTACTCAAAAAATTTATTAAAGCATATAATGACATATTTTGATAAATTATGTAATTTGATTTAATTGTTCAGATATCTTTAATAAATATTCATCCATTCTTTCCAAATTCTTATACTTTCAGCCAAAAGCTGTTCCGTTTCCATTCACTTCAGTGCGCCAGTATGAAGCATCATTGCGTCAACCAGTGTCCCGTGGTCTTGTCCCAGAGACAGCCACAAAATTGCTAACGAAGCCTGAAGTTGTAACTAAACTTGGACACATAATAAAACCACTGCGGAAAGAAGATTATTTTGGGAAAAGAAAAGCATTAGAGATGGATTTGAAATGATTTTTTTTAAAAATAAAATCTGAAACTTAGTTTTGTGTTTCCACAGTTTATTGTTTCATTTAAAGCATTTATGTTTTGTTCTTGACATAATTAATTGATTCTAACAATTTAAGCATTTCATATTATTTGAAATTATTTATATCTATTGCCTGTAATTCTAGATTTGTATTCTAATTGTACTTTTCTAGTCATTTCAAAATAGAGGTCAGAAAGACAGGTTATGTCATCCTCTGTATGTTAGTCAGCACAGATTGTAATAAAAGCTTCTGTAAAGCTGAGGCAGCCAATATTTTGAATCAATTCAAAGATAACAAAAGCAGTTGCAAGTTTCACCTAATTATTGTCAAAGATAACAAAAGCAGTTGCAAGTTTCACCTAATTATTGTCAAAGATAACAAAAGCAGTTGCCTGTTTCACCTAATTATTGTCAAGATAACAAAAGCAGTTGCCTGTTTCACCTAATTATTGTCAAACATTACAAAATATATTTAACAATTTAGCAGCACTAAATGTTACAAGAGTGGCAGACATTACTATGCTCGATTCTAAAGTTTTATGCATTTTTTATGCAGGGTTTATAACTAATTCAAACAATTTGAAAGAACTTGTGTTTTATTTCTAGGAGCTTTATAAATGCACAAATATGGTTAAATATATATTAATATTAGAAACAAAGAAATTATTGATGGTATTTATATTTTATATATTAGCTCTAGTTTAAGAAACAAAACTAGGTCCAACCTTGTTGAAAGTAGCAAGCAGAGCAGCATTTCTTGGGGCTTTGACATGATCCAACTGCACCAGTTTTAATGGTTAGGTGTGACCAGTAAACCATACAATCATGTATAAATAAATAATTGATGTGATGTTTAATATTGAAGAAGAATACCACAAAATATAAATTTGCCTCAACAAAATGTTAAACAAACATAATTTAGCATAGTTAATCCCCTATTTATAAAAAAAAGTTAACCAAGAAATCATTTTTTCCATATCTTTTGAAATCATAAATCTTTCATTTCAAATAAAAATTGTCTTTAAAAAAAAAAAGTGGGAGGGAAAAAGAGGCAATGAATAAATTAAAATGCTTAGATATTTTTCCTAAAACGGTTTTTAGATCCCTTTAATCACCATACACAGGTACATAAAAGTTAGATGATTTATCACATGAAATGTAATTGTTTAAATTATTTAAGCTTCAGTTGGGGGGAGAGGGATGATAATTTATAAAGCCTTTTAAAGAGGAGTTGAAAGCGTTGAATCTCCCAGTAATAACAAGTATTAGTTGATTTTTTGCTTTTTATAGGCTTTATATCTACTCGCATCATATCGGTTTATCGCATTTTTTGATGACACACGTGACTCAATCGCCCAGTTGACGGTCTGTAAGGTTTAAAGAAGCAGAGCAGCTATTCTATTTTTTTAAAAAGAAATATTGATCGCTCTTTCAACAGACTCTTCAATGGAACCAGATTTGTTTTCAAAATAAAAATATATCTTATCTACTTCTGGTTAGGAGTGGATGAAAAGTACAAACAACCACCATTTTCAGCTTCTTGTTCGGCCATGAAACATTTGAAATTCTTCAATACGATCAGCTTCTTTAATTAAAAGTATGTTTTGATTGTTTCCTCTATATGTTGGTGGATATCGAAGCAGAAGCCTAAGACTCGGTTATATAAAGTCTCTGAAGCAATCAACAAATTTTTTTCAGAAACTAGTGGAGATGTTTAAGACACACCTGTGGCTTGTCACTAAGCTTATTTCCCAAAACAGTCATAGGATGGCAACAATAAGAGACGCTCAAAGGGGCCGTCCATACATGACGTCACGCGGCTGCGTCCGATTTTTCTTTCTAATTGAAAATTAACTTGTTTCAAATAAATTTTTTTGTAATTTAATGTTAAGTATGTATTTAGTGTAAGCCTGCACTCTCATAACGTAACACGCGTGAAGCCATGTAAAACGTCATGAAATAAACTGTAAGCAATCAAATATTTAAGAGGCATTTTTATTTAAAGTTGCGCGGTTTTTTTATGTGACGTCACATTTCTTAAACACTTCCCTCCCCCTCATCACACATGGTCACAAATGTGTGACCCCACGCCTCCCATGTGCGTGACATCATTTATGGACATCCCCTAAGAGCATATATTCCCCNCCCCCCCCCCCACAACGTATTTGGGACTGCATCTGGATTGTATGGATGCTTGGGAGGCCTGCCCTGATGAGTACTTAAGCCTCTGGAACTTAACTATGCCATTTCTTCTTCTTCGTTCTCAAACTCTTTTGAAAGAGGATTTAGACAGCAAGTCATATATTTGTGATGAACTGCTCTGTGGCTGTCAGTTGGTCCATTCCACCATATACTCTGCCATTTGATATATAGGATTCTATCCCCATGCTTGCTGTGTAGAAGTGATTCAACAGCATATGGCCTTGATAAACTGGGTTTATATAATTTAAAAGACTTGGGGAGGGAGGGGGCTCCGGGGATGGAGTAACTTAGCGGATCAGATTACTGACACTGAGGTAAGTTCCAAAAAAGAAGAAATCACTTGACGGAAGTGACAAAGCTTCATCAAGCCACAATCATTAGTGAGTGCATTTATTAATGAGTAATTAAAAAAAAATACCGGACAAAATTTCCGTGACACTGTGATGAATTTTTTAAATAAGATTTAAAGCTTGAAACACTAGCCTTCTAACCTGAAGAGATTTTTCGTCAGATCAAACTATTAAAAATTTTAAAATATAAATCAAAAAAAGGTTTATCATTATGCAATCATCATTTCATTGCATCGATAATGACGTCACAGAAGTGTTGAAAGCAAACTTCAAACAAACCGAAATGTTAAAATCCATAAAAGTTGTTATTTCAATTTTAGTTTAAATTACATTTCATAAAATAAATATATTGAGTGATTTTCAGATCATTCCCAGCAGGTCATTATGTCAGGAAGACGCACATTATCAGTGAGCTTTCCATCAATTGTAATCGAAACAGACCAATACTAGAATATCTTTGTGATTGTGATACTTTGCATTAGTCTTTAATTATCGAACTAAATAGGGGTTGAGACTGCAATCAGGCTTGTAAAAAGGTAAATGAAATATTTAAAAAAAAAACGTAAACAGGGTAAGGGTAATCGCTTTTTTGTTACGTCCTGTCAGGCTAACCCTTACCCTGTTTATGTCTTTTCCATTTGCCTTTAATCATCGAAGCAGGTGAACTCATACGTCACTGTCACATCCCTTATTGGCGTTGTCACCCAGCGCGACCAGCATCTCCGCAGGCTCACAGTGGTGAGCTGGACATTTATTTCATGCTATTTATCTTGTTTATTAGCCTCTACTCTACTATTTGTACGAACCCCACTGAGTGTAGCAGTTTATAAATTTATGCTTTTTTGAAGGCTTATCTTCTTTTACTGACCTAATTCGATTATAAATAATTTTTACGCAAAGCTCCATTAGAATTTCGTATTAGTTTTTTTAAAATTTATTTTGGTAGACTATATGTTTGGTGGTGGTTTTTTTTTGTTTTTTTTTAAATTTTAAATAGACGCACAATTCTTTAGTTAATGTGTCAATTTTAACGTTGACAGATATAGTTGACATATATAGTAACACTAACAGTTAGGTGCACATTCATTCATTCACCTGTGCTATGTGCCTACAACAAGTCTGGCTGGCAAAAATAGTTAGGGATAGCGTTTAGGTGTGTGTGTGGAGGGGTTGGTGGGGAGGATCTCAGTGACACATTGCGATACGGGTTGTTGGCGCATTCACCCGTACCAGACCCCGTCAGGTGAAAGATAGTGTCGAGCACTCTACATATTCGCGTGTGTCGGAGAATGGCTAATGGAGTTGGCAGAGGTTTTCTGTTTAAAAGTATATATTTAACCTCATGTATTGATTGCTTTGAGGAATAAAGTCAATAATGAGCACTTGATTGTCGCGACTTCACCTTAGGGTGTAGCCATTTACCGGACCATGTTAACACTCATCTGCGGATTAACTTCTTGTGTAAATTTGGTTGAATTAAAGAAACTTCTTTATCGCCGAGGATTACCTACTATAGAAGAGTCGCCTGCGGAGATTATGTTTCAAACGAAGTCAACACCTGACTTATGTGTGAGTTATTAAACATTTTACAAACGCTAATTTCCACCGTTTTAACCCCCGCCCTCCCCGCTTTTTTTAAAGCGGAAAAACTAATGCTTAAGAAAAAAATATTTAGCAGTCACAACTAAAATACATGTCAATCGATTTTTAGAAAACGATTGCTTTGTTGAGATTATCATCGAAAGAAAATAATAGCTATTGATTAGTCTTATGAAGGAAGATTTTAGTGCTTTCTTGTGATTCGGGCCAGTGGGGGAGGGGCGGAATTTACGGTTGTTTTTGATGATTAAAAAAAAATATTTCATGTATCACCAAGAAAAATGTTAACATTTATCTATCTAAAAATCTGTGGTGGAAGATGGAAGCGTTTTGCCCACCCCCTTCCACGAAATTAGAATAGTTTCCGAAATTTCCTACCAACATTCCAACATTGTTTTGAAATTTACCTGGAAGATGAAGGGATGGGGATAGTGGAACGCTCCTTAAGCCAATTGCTTTCTACGCCGCAAAATAAATTCCTAAACGTTGTATCGCATAATTAAATAGTTGCACCTGAATAGTTGGCCTTTGACTCCAATGTTAAACACTAAAACTTTTTAAAAAATTATTATTATTTTTTTTTAAAACTTGTGCGAAACTTCGATTTCTATTTAGTTTGCACACTAGTGTACTATCAATTGACATTGATTACTGTGAGCCATTATGCCCTGGTATAAATTTATGTCACCAAATACTAAAATTTATGTTTAACGCTTGGACCATTATAGATGATAAAGAACAAAAGGCACAACGTTGTTTCTTTATATCAGCATTATAACAGACGACGAAATGAAATGATATAGCCACTTGGAATATTAGAGGGCTGTCCCAGTTAAAGTAGTAGTTGATATAAACGTGGATAACGACTGATTCTTTTTTTTTAAAAAATAATTATAAGTACACATGACCCAATGAAGTAGATTTAATTTGAATAGTATTGTGGGTGTAACCAATTGGTCCACCCAAGTTTAAAACAATAAACGTTTTTTAAAATTTATTTTTGAAATATTTTTTTATAAGTAGTTGTGTCCATACGTCAAAGTTTAATTCATGTGACGTCTTGTTACTATAAACCATATTACTCTTTACTATGGGATTTTCGTTACTGGAGATCATTTTAAAATATAGCCTGAGTTGATTTATAGGATAGACTGATGAGGGGAAAAAAACTGCACATTTTAGACTCTTTCTAATAATGGCTCTTTTAATAGGATTAACTTTAATGTTTGTGTTATGGAAAATACATGACGTTAATGAATACGGTGAACATTTTAAAATAGCTTGAGGAAATAATAGTTGTGTAATTAATATTTTAATTTTATATTGCAAAGTGATTTGGTGTATTATTTCAAATTATCTATTCTTTTTACATTGTAATTAAAAATTTACATGCCAATAGTTTGTTAATAATTTAAAGTTTTTGAAAATTTCTCTTTGCATGCTGAACTATATGAAGACTTCTAAAAATGAAATACATCAAATCTTGTAAAAAGAAGAAAAAGGGCTGGAGACTGCGTACCCTTGCTCCAAGCTTTCACCGTCGACCATTAGAATTAATGTTGTTCTCGCGCTCATCATTTAACGGCATGTACACAAATAATAGACGGTGGTAGCACTGCTCACCAAATCTCAGGCTCACTGTGATGCTGGCAATAATCAACCAAACATGTGACGTTGCTCCGCTGTGGCCGATATTAACTATTTAATAGAGCACTTGAATTACAAAACTACCCTTCGTTGAAAATGGCCTTCTTCGGACGATATGAGTCTGCGCCCACGCTGCTGAATGTCGGCAACACTTACATGGTGGTTCCCCGCAAGAGTCCTTCCTGCGAGGATACAAACAGTGAAGAAGACGAGGAGTACGAAACAGATGGCTCGAGGAGTTTTGATTCAAATACACAAGTTCCAACCATCAACGTTCAGGCCGATGAAACGGCTGCCATGCCCGAAGACGGTTCTGCTCTTTCTGAGAATAACTCGCCATCAGCAGAGTTCGATAACAAATCGAAAAAAAAACGCAAAGCTCCGCTTCCCCCTAATCAAAAACCCATATCCACTCAAAGGCAGAGCTTAATATTAGACACAACTGTATACCGTACGTCGGAATTTACAGAATCAAAATTGTCTGGGGAGGACACCAGAAGTAGTTTGAATTCAGTGATATCCACGGGTAGCGAAATATTTTCTCAAGAATCTGCAAGGGGCTCAAATTTTGCGGGCGAGTTGGCTGGCACGGAAGATCTTCCACGAATTTCTCAATCGGCGAAATCGAATCGTTCACCCAGAGATCGGTCGAGGCTCAACAGATTTCGAGATGCCTTTCGGTCTCCTCAGATAGGACGTAGCAAGTCCAGAAAAGACAAGACTGGTGTTGATAAACTCCAAATACAAAGAACGAAAGATGACAGCGGCTCATCGCCACGGCTTAGGAAAACAAAAATTGAAAACGCCAATAGTTCCCCCAGGTTGAAAAATAATGTTTCTTTTGACCCAATTCCTGAAATGTCTGATTGGATTATTGCGCAAGGTTACGAGGATCTCGAAGAAGAGCTGGAATTTGAGGTGAGTGATACTTGGTAATAATATTTTTCAAATACGTGTAATTGTCCTGGGGAAGAAGCTAACACAGTACACGTTTAATTAACACTTGGAAAATGTGTGAAATATTTTTTCAAACTATACAAATATATATTTTTTGAAATAATTTAGCACTTAGTAGTTATTAAGTGAAGTATCTAAAAGTTTAGATAGTATTTTTCCCGTCTCAAATAAAATAATATGTTTTAGATGATGCGTAAATAAAAAACAAATCTTGTCAAGAAAGTTAACGTTTGGATTTGAATAATCCAACGAGTAGATAGATGTAAGCGATAAACAATAACATGCCGGAGTCTTAAAGTACATGTCCGCTCCAGTAGTTAATGAAAATAAGGGGGTTGGAAACGTACTCTTTATAGGTCTACCCCCGGCAGGTGAAACCCGGCCCTTCCCAAAAGGTTTAATTCTTGACGCTGACTTTGCGCACGTATAGTGGCTTAAACGTACCCAGGTAATCGGGGTCCAGATATTTCAACAGGCTCCTCGGTTTATGAAGATAACTGACGATGTCAATAAGTGAAACGGCCATTACACCTCTTATAAAAAGACTTTGGTTTGAAGATTTAAAAAAAAAAAAAACTAGATTTTCATACATATTAAAACAATGTCCCTTTTATAACAATTTGAGATCTTCTATTGGCCTACATGAATATCATTCAATGACGGGCATGTCTTTCTTTTATAGCATTATTTTAACGGCATTTTTCTTTACCATCACTTTTTTTTTAAATTGTAAGAAAATAATTCTCTTCTTTAGAGAACAACGCACTGAATGGATTATTTGTTGCAGTAATACGTCACCGAATAGAAAACGGTTTTTATAACACTGCCTAGCCTGCCTTAACTCGTTCAGCAAGAAGCTTTCTTTGTGAATGTTTTCAATTTCCTACTTTACATAGACAGTTGAAAAACATTAGCAATACGGGGAGAAGGGGTGGTTTGATAAAAAATAGAGGGCTTGGAGTAAGCTGAGGTAAGGGAACATTCCTGAAAGGACTCCGAGACTTGAAAAATTAATTTAAAAATGAATAGAGTTTTATGGACGAATCTCTTTCTAACTCTTGTTATATCTATTCAAATACAAATAATAAAATATTCTTGCCGTCTTTTTGTAATCGTAAGTAAATTTATTCTATGCTTATCTTGAACAGAACTTTTACTTCAGGGCATAATGTGATTTTTAAAAAATCGTCCATAAGAACAAAAGTTAAAAATATATTTTTTAAAAAGTGAACTAGGTTGTCATGTGACTTCTCAAATAGACAGAATAATTTAAACATTTTATAGCCCCAAATACACTGTTAACCCATTCAACAAATGATTTCCCGGCTAAGAGTACACAGCACTGTAACGTCGTTGGTTTACCCGTACACCTTTGTGGGCGTTATTTAACAGCAATCTCTTACTCACAACAATCAAATCAAAGTCCTCAGTAAACACAAATAAATTTAATGCAGCAACTTGATGTATGTACAATTTTTACAAGGTAAAACATGCCAGAGACGCAACAAGCAGTTGTCTCTAGTGCCTCACACAAATCGCAACCAACGCCTTCCAATGGATTCTGGACTATATCTTATTTTTGTCACGTTATCTCCTTTCAGACACACATTTTTCGCACGTGACAAACACCACCTCACACAGTGCACAACACCAACTCACACAGTACACAACACCACCTCTCACAGTGCACAACACCGACTCACATAGTACACAACACCACATCTCACAGTACACAACACCACCTCACACAGTACACAACACCAAATCTCACAGTACTCAACACCACATTTCACAGTACACAACACCACATCTCACAGTACACAACACCCTCTCTCACAGTACACAACACCACATCTCACAGTACATAACACCACATCTCACAGTACACAACACCACATCTCACAGTACACAACACCACATCTCACAGTACACAACACCCTCTCTCACAGTACACTACACCACATCTCACAGTACACAACACTACATCTCACAATACACAACACCACGTCTCAAAGTACACAACACCACATCTCACAGTACACAACACCCTCTCTCACAGTACACAACACCACCTCTCACAGTACACAAACCACCTTTCACAGTACACAACACCACATCTCACAGTACACAACACCACATCTCACAGTACACAACACCACATCTCACAGTACACAACACCACATCTCACAGTACACAACACCCTCTCTCACAGTACACTACACCACATCTCACAGTACACAACACCCTCTCTCACAGTACACAACACCACCTCTCACAGTACACAAACCACCTCTCACAGTACACAACACCACATCTCACAGTACACAACACCACATCTCACAGTACACAACACCCTCTCTCACAGTACACTACACCACATCTCACAGTACACAACACCACATCTCACAATACACAACACCACGTCTCAAAGTACACAACACCACATCTCACAGTACACAACACCCTCTCTCACAGTACACTACACCACATCTCACAGTACACAACACCCTGTCTCACAGTACACAACACCACATCTCACAGTACACAACACCCTCTCTCACAGTACACTACACCACATCTCACAGTACACAACACCCTCTCTCACAGTACACTACACCACATCTCAAAGTACACAACACCACATCTCACAGTACACAACACCCTCTCTCACAGTACACTACACCACATCTCACAGTACACAACACCACCTCTCAAAGTACACAACACCACATCTCACAGTACATAACACCACCTTTCACAGTACACAAACCACCTCTCACAGTACATAAACCACCTCTCACAATACACAACACCACGTCTCACAGTACACAACACCACCTCTCACAGTACACAACACCACATCTCATAGTACACAACACAACATCTCACAGTACACAACACCACATCTCACAGTACACAACACCACCTCTCACAGTACACAACACCACATCTCACAGTACAAAACACCACCTTTCACAGTACACAAACCACCTCTCACAGTACATAAACCACCTCTCACAATACACAACACCACTACTCACAGTACACAACACCACCTCTCACAGTACACAACACCACATCTCATAGTACACAACACAACATCTCACAGTACACAACACCACATCTCGCAGTACACAACACCACCTCTCACAGTACACAACACCACATCTCACAGTACATAACACCACCTTTCACAGTACACAAACCACCTCTCACAGTACACAAACCACCTCTCACAATACACAACACCACGTCTCACAGTACACAACACCACGTCTGAGCGTGTAAAAAACACTACCTCTCACAGTACACAAACCACCTCTCACAATACACAACACCACGTCTCACAGTACACAACACCATGTCTGAGCGTGTAAAAAACACCACCTCTCACAGTACACAACACCACATCTCACAGTACACAACACCACATATCACAGTACACAAACCACATCTCACAGTACACAAACCACATCTCACAGTACACAACACCACATCTCACATTACACAACACCACATCTCACTGTACAGAACACCACATCTCACAATACACAACACCACATCTCACTGTACAGAACACCACATCTCACTGTACAGAACACCACATCTCACTGTACAGAACACCACATCTCACTGTAAACAACACCACCTCTCACTGTACAGAACACCACATCTCACAGTACACAACACCACATCTCACAGTACACAACACCACATCTCACAGTACACAACACCACCTCACACAGTACACAACACCACATCTCACAATACACAACACCACATCTCACAATACACAACACCACATCTCACAGTACACAACACCACATCTCACAGTACACAACACCACATCTCACAGTACACAACACCACATCTCACAGTACACAACACCACCTCACACAGTACACAACACCACATCTAACTGTACACAACACCACCTCTAACAGTGCACAACACCATCTCTTATAGTACACCACACCAACTCTCACAGTACCCAAACCTGACATCAAATTACGCTATCACCAACACCACTCCTGTTATCCCTGAACCTAAATTCAGTCAAAACCGGTCAATCTAAAAATTACCCACTCTCGCCCCTTAAGATATTAGAATATCTTCCAACGCCAGTCCATGAATGACGATAATATTTCTTATAAGAGCTGATAGGTTTCTTTGTGGGGCGGGGGGTGCTGCATTGAAGCAATCAAACAATAAGTGGACCAAGATATGTTTAATTTTAAAGAAATGGAAATGACGTTTCGGCCGCCTAAAGGCCTTCTCAGTAGGTTATTTAAAATATTTTACAATTACAAACGAATTGTACCAAGACTTCCTATCTCTCTGTAGTTTGGCACGTGCCAGGCTCGGTCACGAATAACGAGGTCTAAACCAAACAAGTGTGGTCATCAAGTGGTCATGGTCGATTCAGAATGACGAACAAGTAATGGCGAACTATTGTATGGCAATCTTCCATCCTCGCCTTTAGCCTGGCTCTTCTCTCTTCTCGCTTAGCTGTAAGGGTGACTTCCGCAGCTGGGGTGCACTCGCGTACCTTGCTCAGTGGTCTAGCGGTAGCGCGCCGTACTGTCAAGCGGAGGCAGAAGAGAGTCACGGGTTTTAGCCTCGGTGCTGGCAAGGCTCCAGGGTCAGTGTGCTAGCTCCACAATCCCTTGCTCGTTAGATGTGGCTAAATGAAACTTTTGAACGCTACTTCACTTGCCCCATAGGCCGTCATGGTCTGAAATTGGTTGTTATTATTATTATTATTAGGGTGCGCTCCTCAAGAATTGCCTTCCATGAACAAAATAAATTATTTTAAAAAAAAAAAAAAAAAAAAACACTTTTAAATAAAGATATTGGTTTGAGAACCGCTAATAAAACAGTTTCTGGTTGATTCCATGTGGTGATGTGATACCAAACAATGTGTTTTTATGATATCATGGTGTTACAGAAAGAAATTAGAGCCATGATTCATAGACCATGTGTTGCCCTCAGCTGGTAATGTGGACGGGGGATATATTTTTATGATTATTAAAAAACGTACTATAATAATACATCGACGTTTTCAACTGAACCTATCAGATACCTCGCCTTATCTAAAAGGCAAGAGCGGCATCTTCGGGAAACAATCCCATCGATCGCATTCCGACTGATACACGAGGAGACGTGCCGCGTGCCTGATTAAGGTCTCCTTTTAGGGATGTATGTGTGTTTAGGTTCTAGAACAAAAGTTTGAGAGTGGCAAGTCCTGTGACGTACTCTTGAACATGGGGTAGTCTCAATGTGAGATACGGGGTAATCTCAACGTGAGACATGGGGTAGTCTCAACTTGAGATATGGGGTAGTCTCCACGTGAGATATGGAGTAGTCTCAACGTGAGTTATTGGGTATTCTCAACGTGAGATATGGGGTAGTCTCAACGTGAGATATGGGGTAGTCTCAACGTGAGATATGGGGTAGTCTCAACGTGAGATATGGGGTAGTCTCAACGTGAGATATTGGGTAGTCTCAACGTGAGATATGGGGTAGTCTCAACGTGAGATATGGGGTAGTCTCAACGTGAAACATGGGATAGTCTCAACATGAGATATGGGGTAGTCTCAACGTGAGATATGGGAAAGTCTCAACGTGACACATGGGGTAGTCTCAACGTGAGATATGGGGTAGTCTCAACGTGAGACATGGGGTAGTCTCAACGTGAAACATGGGGTAGTCTCAACATGAGATATGGGGTAGTCTCAACGTGAGATATGGGAAAGTCTCAACGTGACACATGGGGTAGTCTCAACGTGAGATATGGTGTAGTCACAACGTGAGATATGGGGTAGTCTCAACGTGAGATATGGTGTAGTCTCAACGTGAGATATGGTGTAGTCTCAACGTGAGATATGGGGTAGTCTCAATGTGAGACATGGGGTAGTCTCAACATGAGATATGGGGTAGTCTCAACGTGAGATATGGTGTAGTCTCAACGTGAGATATGGGGTAGTCTCAATGTGAGACATGGGGTAGTCTCAACGTCAGATATGGTCCGCTCAAAAACTGACGGTAAACAAAATCATTCCCTATTTTTTTATTCCCGTGTTTGGGATATTTCTATGTTTTATGAGCATCCCTTACTCACTATAGGAGCAGTTGGTAGTCTCTTCAGCTAAAAATGACGCAACATTGGTGGTTATCTTACCATCTGTAAACTAAAAGCTGGATATTTTCATAGTTATTAAACGGAAATCAAACAAATTGCAGGATAATTGAATATTTATAATTGTACAATTAAGCCAGAAGGGTTGTTGCCCCCCCCCCCAACCTCGCCCTTTCAATAAACTTGACCTCTTACTCCAAACCAATTTTTTGGGCATATTTAACTGAAGTACTAAAGCGCACAGTTAATTTTTTTAACACTTGAAATATTCAATCATATCATAAATGATTTAAACTTAAACATTTTATAAAATATCTTTTATATATTTTGTAGTCTTGAGGCTAAATCAATTCCAAAACATGTAGAATGGCTCTGTGGCATTTATATCCATGTTACAATAGTTCAAATAAATTGTTCACTTTTTTTTATAATTCTTGTACTGTCTTTCTCTCCATGGACCTATTTTTTTAAATCCGCAAATTAAAGTTTTTTTTTTTTGTTTTTTGTTTTCTTTTTAAAGTTAAAACTAACCCACGAAATCGTGTATTGGGACGCCTCTGACTGTAAAGATACTATATTATAAAACCAGTGTAAATTGAATACCTGGGTGGGGGCCTTTGAGTGTAATGTTACAGACATACTGGTGTGCACAGTTTTGTGTTTCCTATTTGGAAAGTAGGTAATATAAAGGGGCAAAGAACTGTGGCTTGTGAATGGTGGAGAACGAAAAGGAAAAAAAAAGTAGAGAGAAAAATGGTGGATGGCCAAAAGGAGAAGGGGTGAGGGGACGGGACCTCGACGACGACAGAAACGTGTCAACAATGTCAGGGGAGTGAATCCGCAATTTCTATGTCAGTAGGAGTGCGAGGCAGTGTGTTAAGTTCCTTCCATACCGGTTCTACTATGGGAGTGGCTGAATGTACACATACGGAAAGATGCAATAGGAAAGGGAATCTATTGCTGGAAGTATGTTAGTGAACCTAACCACTTCCCTCTGTGATGTTCACACAAAGTCGGCGTGTAGTAAATTGTTGAAAACAATGCTCAAAGATTTAAAACGTCCAGATTTACGTAACCGGCGTCCCAAGGGGTACATCATGAATATTTATATAATCATTCAATGGTCAAATAAACGTAAAATAAACAAATTTAGTACCGGTCCCAAGTTTACAAATAAACCATGGATTATGGATAAGGTAATGACGCCATAATATTATGTATGGGAGGAGCTTCTGTACTTTATACTGATAAGATAATCTTAGAAGGCATTCTTAGGAAACCCAGGTTGAGATGGCAGTTCCACTATTCTGTAAATAAATTAGTCTTGTGTTTATCGTACTGCATGCAACAATTATAAATAGTACCATGTTGCCCAATAGCAAAATTAATTCTCACTATATTTGTGTGAATTATATTGAATATAATTTTTATCCCTATGAAAATACCGGAGACGATTTTTTAATTATTTTTTTTAACGATGTAGATGTGTGCGGCTATAAATATCTTCTCATTGTTGATCTCACATTGGTTAAATATGCTAAGAATTATTTGTGCTGACTGCCACTGATAGTCCCCGTGAGACCTAGAAGAGGTCACGCAACACACCGACACACACGTACTACCTGTACGTTCAAGTGGTGTTTACAGTGTATAGTAGTGTCACAGACTTATTTCCTAGGCCCCCCATCATATTGTCAATATACAGCATTCTGTTATCTTCTTCTGGCTGAAATCATGTATTGACTCGAGGATTTGAGTTCTGCGCCTTCAGTCTAATATGTGGGCTTCTTCCAACGACACATGAACAAGAACGGATTCGTCTCTCATATAGCGGGGATGTTGACCAGGTAAATACAATTTATGAGAAGAGGGGGGTAAAAAAAAACATCAGTGGCAATACGCAAGGCGAGTTGAAGGTGTGCTATGAATTGGGGATGTGTCATCGTAGGTCCAACTGTTTATTTTGTGACGGTACTCCTGCTTGGGTTTTATCATATTATGTTTGTCAAATCCTTGATTGAAAATTAGGCAAGAAATAATCATTGTTGTTCATATAATTTTATTGGAAATTAACATACGATGCATTTCATCACAGGAACAACCAAATTACTAAACTGATATTTAATCTTAAGACCGAAAAAAGACTAAGAGAGGGCAAAACGTTTTAAAAATTAAACTTTTAAATAAAATTATACAGTTAAATACATCACTATCAATTTCTCAATATTTGCACATTTACTTAACACTCTTGAAACATTATGAAAGCTGTAGCTGTCAGTGACAAATCATACGTTCACCAATGACCAATGCCTAAAAAAAAAAAAAACTATAACTAACTATCTTTCCACTGTTTTGTGGTATTTTCATTTTTAAGGAAATTTCATTTAGTGGAGAAATTTAAACATGTATCAATGAAATAAATAATTAATTTCAAAATTCGAATTCAATATCTTACAACATCGAATGTTATTGCTTCTATTTTGTTTTAAATGTTTGGTTATTTCTTACATAGTTTGTGTATCACATCATGTATTCCCCAAGTAGTAAATAAATAAAAATAGAAATAGATAAGCAGCTACTCGTAGATAACAATGTATTTTTTAGAGCCGGTTAAAGGGAGGTTAGCATAGAGATTATAGATGTTTAGTGGGGTAAATGTGGACAGAACACACCAAGAGAGGAGAGAGAGAGCGTAAATAATTAGATAAATGTTAATTAGATAATTAATGTTAGTATTAGTGTATTGTTCATAAAGTTTGAAGATGCCATGAAAAATATCTATATAATCTATAATCTCTAAATTCTATGAACAGTTACCATTGACCATTGGCTCCTTCCAAACCGTGTTTTTTTAAAATCACAAACACAAATAGAAGAAAAACATAAGTTTGCGATAAATACTCGTGTAAAAGTAAATCAGTTCATAAGTAAAGCAGAAGATGAAATTAATACTAATATACAGGTTAATTCATAATAAATCGTGTATTAGTTTATTTATATATATAAAGAGAGAGAGAGAGAGAAGCAATTGCCATAAAGGAAATATGTGACTAACCGTCAGTGGCGTCGCTAGGTGGTGCGGTGGGGGCGGGCCGCCACGGGTGACACCATCAGGGGGGAAACACCAGACTGTAAAATTCTATATATTCCCGTTATTTGGCACTGGAAAACTCGGAGGAGTTCTATGGGTTAAATCATGAGGGGGTGACACCATGAACTACCTCCCCGGGTGACACCAACCCTAGTGACGCCTCTGCAAAACCGTTTAGCCTACAACAGGGGTGCGCACCTTTCGGCTATAGTCGGACGCATTTTTTAAAATTTGCTTTTGCCACGGCCGACAAAAAGTTTTCACTGAAAAACGAAACGCTCAGAATGAAAAATTTACCTCTCGTAATAGCCATCGTGAGATAATAATGACATAATCATAATGTATTGTAGGCAAACACAGTGCTTGATTACAAACAAAATCATCCCCATCGATATTCTCTTATATTTCTACTTTATTGAGAAATGTCATGTAAACCTAACATCATGTCACACACGTACAGCATGGGTATATTTTTAAGTGGCATTTATCACACTGAGAACAATAATTGAATAAGTGATAAGATGCATCTCTGTGCACCTTAGAAGAACAGAGTCCAGAAATTAGTGGCTGGCCTGCTCTTGGATGTTTGCCGAGAGTCGCGCAAAGTACTGGCACTCGCCGAAGATCATCAGTCGTAATCCTGGCGCAGCATTGGTGTCCGCCAGTTAGGTTCGATATTTATTCTTGAGATTTTTCATTCATGAAAATGACGCTTCGCACATTTAAGTGTTTCCTAACAGCACTAGAGTGTTTCTTGATATTTCGCGAAGCTTGGGATACTCCATAGCTATTTTCCATGTCTCCAGTAAATCGTTTTTGTCCTGGAATTTCTTCACAAGCTGCGCGTTATTTTTTTAATTCAATCAGTTCCATTAGGACTTCCAACGGTGCAGTCTCTGTCTCAACCAAATATCCTGTAATCTTCTGTGCATAAGGCAAACCGTTGTTCTTTTGCCTTGCAGAGACTCGTTGAGGCAGTTGATAGAAATTAACAAATCTATAAGGATGGCTTGAGATGTTAAAAAGGCCGGGTTCTGCAGTAGGCTGCCCTTGTTTTTCGTGGCATAAAGTTCCACTATTTCTTTTCGTATCAGCAGAATAGGAGCGAGATGTTTCTCCTTGAGAGAACCAACGAACGCTGGTGGGGTATGGAATATCTTCAGCCGACGAATCATTTGTGTTAAGAATTTGTATGAGTAGGCGGTGGTGAAGAGCATTCGCGCCAATGAAAAGGATAATGCTATTTACATCCTTGAGAAGTTTAGCCAATTCAACAGATTTAGAACACAGCGCCTCCTGATGAATAATTCAGCGCCCATTTATAAGCTGGTTCTTACCGTGATCCTTCAACTGCTAATCACTGCAGCTAACGCTACAGCTGCAGGAGTCGTAATTTGTTTCGCAATAACAAGTGCTTATTAGTGTAAATGAATATTCGATATTTCGTTTACAACTTAACATAATACATTGTCAAATAGCAAATATTTGACGGCCTCAGGATATTATAATTTATACAGATTTCCACGGCCGCACATTTTCGTGCCCACGGCCTCATACCCCTGGCCTACAACATTTGATGTGATTTGTTAATGGTTATCTCTAGTCTTGAAAAATGTAACATAATTTTTTACTGAGTCTATCAACAAGCAGTCGCCTAATCTCTCCCACATAGCATTTTTTCACGGTTTTTTTAATATTGTGTAACCAACATTTTGACTGATACAGGAAAACCCCAGTTCCAAACTTTTCATAACAATATATTAAGACTTGATATTATGCGGATGATATGTAACAAACTTTGTTTCTCTCCTCGTGGTGGCTAGTACCTGGTTTCTACGTGTGATATTGTTATCAATATTTTTATTTTTTTGAGCTCCTTTCAAACGTCCTCTGTAGATTGACAAAGTTGACGCAAACGAGGAAGCCGTGAAAGGGGGAATATAAAATTTAAAAGGGAAAAAGAGTATGGAGTAAATCATCTTGTCTGTCAGTAAGTTTTGAATTGCATACGTGAATAATTGATCTGCTTTAAAAAAATAACGTAATATCCATGACGTTTTTCAAATTTATCAAACACAAGGGGTGTAAAAGAAATGGAAAGTTAAAAACCCCTCGGTAGGTGAGTCTATACGATTTGTCAAATTTTTCCTTTTGTTAAATTGATGTGGATGCCTTGAAGCCTTTACTTTTTATTTATTTGTTTAAAATGACCCATGAAAGGTCAATCGTAACTGGAACCTATCATAGCCACCCATGGAAACAACATTCATGAACTGAAATATTCTTTAGTTGATTTACTATTTTACTATTAGCCAACTTGCTCAATATCAAATTTTCTGAGCATAGGGCTTTCCTGCCGCCATGGCCCCCGGTTATCTCCAGCAGAAGTCAACTGATGAGCCATTGTTTTAGGGTTGAGACTGTGACGCATGCATTTTGCGCTCATGTTAAAAATAGGAGTTGGACGGTCGTTGCTAGGTCTTCTTAAGAGTCTTCGAGCTCGGTAAGGAGAACGTTAATTTGTTTTAAAAAGTGACCATCGAAACGTATTGGATTAAGAAGGGCTAGAACGAGTTCAGCCAGTTGAAAAAAAAAGTGATCCAGAGATTATGGGGCCATCCATATATTACGTACGCAAAAAGTCGTATTTTTCGTACCCTCTGCCCCCTGTTGCGCCTCGTACATTCTCTGGACCCTCTCCCATGCGTACGTACAAATTCGCCCCCTCCCACCCCCGGTTGAAACAATCAATTTTAAGCCATAGTCAAACGATATTTATTATTTTCCTCTTTGGGGCAGTCCAGAAATGACGTCACGCGCCTAGGGGTGGGAGGGGGGGTCACGCATTTGTGACAATATGTGAAGAGGGTGAGGAGGTGTTTAAGAAATATGACGTCACATCGAAATGCGCAACTTTAAATAAAAGTTCCCCTAAAATATTTGATTGCTTGCAATTTATTTAATGACATCTTCGATGGCTTCACACGATATTAAAGTGCAGCCTTAGACAAAATGCATATTTAAATGATAAAAACGTAATTTGCAACATGCTATTTTTCTATTGAAAAGTATGGCTTTTAGGTGGGGTGGGGGTCAAAGCTTTTTGGTGTCTTATACGAGGGGGGTCTAAGTTTTTGTGACGAAATGTGGAGGGGAGGGGGTAAAAATAGGCAAAAATCGATGACGTCATTTATGACGGCCCCTTTAATAAAGAAGTTTTTTTAACATGTGTTTTTCATGTTGTAATTACTGAAGAAATACAATAGAACATTCAAATTTTATTGTCTTCAACACTGCATAAAAGGGCCGTCCATACATGACCTCACGCGCCTATGGTTGGGGGCGGAGATGGGTCACGCATTGGTGACGATGTAAGACGAGAGGGTGGGGCGGTGTTTAAAAAAATCAAATCAAAATCACATCGAAATGCGCTACTTTAAATAAAAGTTCCCATTAATTATTTGATTGCTTACAATTTATATTACATTTTGAATGGCTTCATACGTGTTACGATATTAGAGTGCAGACTTACACTAAATACATATTTCAATGATAAAAAAGTAATTTGTAACATTGTAATTTTCAATATGTCTTTAGAGGTGGGGGCAATCAAAGCTTTGGGGAGAGGGGGGTCTAAGTTTTGTGACGAGAGGGGAAGGGGGGTAAAAATGAACAATATAAGCAGTGAAATGGCCGTCCCTTTATATTTATTTACCGGCTGAGAAATTTTTACTATTTATATAACGGCTGAGAAACTTTTACTATTTCAATTAATGGAAATATAATTATATCAGGCGGATATATTTTGGCAAGGTATGTTTGATATGAATCAAATATTAATTTCTTTCAAGTAATTAAAAGTTGAGAATTTCGTTTGCATTAAATTATAAAACATTATTGCATATCAGTCTTGACTCAGTCAGTCACGAATGCCGTTTGCAGTCTGAGCGGTTTAAGTTACTAGGCTTAGTGTTAAGCAAATTAAATTCGTTGTGCGTATGTATGCATTCAGTGGAGACCCCCCTCGCAAATCCATACGCAAAATGCCATTAATCGAAGCCCCCCTCCCCTCTACTTGCGTACGTAATATATGGATGGCCCCTATAGAAGAATGATGTTGAATATGAAAAAAAACTATTTAAGCCTTATAAGAGGTTTATAGGTGGAATAAACTATATCATCATTGCCTGTCGTCCCATCTGGGCCATAGACCACGAACAAAAAACTCTCCGGGCATCCAGGTCCTGTGCCAATCTCTCTAACTGTCCCCAGCTGTGCCCACTCTTTTTTGGAGTCTGTCTCCAGTTCCCTTCTCTTTTCCTCTTGCCCTGGGGGTTCCCAGTGAGGGTATGTCTCACAATTTCTGAGGGTGTGGCCAATCCATCTTCATCTGCGCTGACGTATTAGCTCTTCCACTGGCTCTTGCTATGTACTATGTAATCATCAGAAAGAAACCAGAAAGAAACATTAAATATTGAAATAAGAAATAATTTGGGACTAAAACGTCAAAGAAAGTTCATAAAGTTGGTACCCCGCAACATAGTAAATTGAAAGCATTACAAATGAAGTTAGGAAAAAAAACTTTGAAAAAGATTTTCCAAGATTCCGAGGCTGAGTTGTCTATTTTAGCAAGAGGAACGAGCGTGGTTTGATCGAGGTTTATAACATTTTGAAAACATGGAGAGAAAGAAGTTGCCGAATAAGAAATAGTAAAGATAAGATTCTGCAATAGGCTTTTCAAATATTTCATTAAATCTATCTTTAGTTTAATGTAAATGAACATAAAAATTTAGATCTACTTTATTTATTGGGCTCATAGTCTCGTACTTGATTTTAAAAAATATTTATTATTTTTCCTAATTAGTTGAAGGCTGCAGCAACGCCTCATTTTATGCTTTACCCCACACACTATTCTCCTATAAGAACTTTTAAAAATTATTTTAAAATTATTTTTTATACTATGGTGCCATTCCCGCTGTGTTAATGTGAATTCCCCCCCCCCTAAAACATGTAATGAGATTATAGACATGCGAAGTGAGGTTAGATACTGTTTCATCAAGCTCATGTTTCAATTTGCTGATAAACATGTCCAAAGTTTTCCATTGTTGAGCGTAGTTTGGATTTCGCCCTTTGAGGGGAAAACAGTTCTTCATCACAATGGTTCATGTTTTTGAACTCTGGGGTGGTATTGCAATCTGTATACACCTGATCGTAGACACAAGATGAATTTGAGACATTTAGAGAGCAGAGACCTGTAGATGGCATAGACCTTTAGATATTAGAGATCTATATGGAGAGCACATACCTTTAGATAGTAGATATATTTAGATAGCAGAGACATTTAGATATCAGAGACCTTTAGATAGCAGAGACATTTAGATAGCAGAGACCTTTAGATATCAGAGACATTGAAATAGCAGAGACCTTTAGATATCAGAGACATTTAGATATCAGAGACCTTTAGATATCGGAGACATTTAGATATCAGATACCTTTAGATAGCAGAGACATTTAGATAGAAGAGACCTTTAGATAGCAGAGACCTTTAGATATCGGAGACATTTAGATATCAGATACCTTTAGATAGCAGAGACATTTAGATAGCAGAGACCTTTAGATAGCAGAGACATTTAGATAGAAGAGACCTTTAGATAGCAGAGACCTTTAGATAGAAGAGACCTTTAGATAGCAGAGACATTTAGATATCAGAGACATTTAGATAGCAGAGACATTTAGATAGCAGATACTTTTAGATATCAGAGACCTTTAGATAGCAGAGACATTTAGATATCAGAGACCTTTAGATAGCAGAGACATTTAGATATCAGAGACCTTTAGATAGCACAGACATTTAGATATCAGATACCTTTAGATATCGGAGACATTTAGATAGCAGATACCTTTAGATATCAGAGACCTTTAGATAGCAGAGACATTTAGATATCAGAGACCTTTAGATATCGGAGACATTTAGATATCAGATACCTTTAGATAGCAGAGACATTTAGATAGCAGAGACCTTTAGATATCAGAGACCTTTAGATAGCAGAGACCTTTAGATAGCAGAGACCTTAAGATAGCAGAGACCTTTAGATATCAGAGACATTTAGAAAGCAGAGACCTTAAGATAGCAGAGACCTTTAGATATCAGAGACATTTAGATAGCAGAGACATTTAGATAGCAGAGACCTTTGGATAGCAGAGACCTTTAGATATCAGAGACATTTAGATAGCAGAGACCTTTAGATAGCAGAGACATTTAGATAGCAGAGACCTTTAGATAGCAGAGACATTTAGATAGTAGAGACATTTAGATATCAGAGACATTTAGATAGCAGAGACATTTAGATAGCAGAGACATTTAGATATCAGAAACCTTTAGATATCAGAGACATTTAGATATCAGAGACATTTAGATAGCAGAGACATTTAGATATCAGAGACCTTTAGATATCAGAGACATTTAGATAGCAGAGACATTTAGATAGCAGACGCATTTAGATAGCAGAGACATTTAGATAGCAGAGACCTTTAGATAGCAGAGACCTTTAGATAGCAGAGACCTTTATATATCAGAGACATTTAGATAGCAGAGACCTTTAGATAGCAGAGACCTTTATATATCAGAGACATTTAGATAGCAGAGACATTTAGATATCAGAGACCTTTAGATAGCAGAGACCTTAGATAGCAGAGACATTTAGATAGCAGAGACCTTTAGATAGCAGAGACATTGAGATAGCAGAGACCTTTAGATAGCAGAGACCTTTAGATAGCAGAGACCTTTAGATAGCAGAGACCTTTAGATAGCAGAGACCTTGAGATATCAGAGACCTTGAGATAGCAGAGACATTTAGATAGCAGACGCATTTAGATAGCAGAGACATTTAGATAGCAGAGACATTTAGATAGCAGAGACCTTTAGATAGCAGAGACATTTAGATAGCAGAGACCTTTAGATAGCAGTGACATTGAGATAGCAGAGACCTTTAGATAGCAGAGACCTTTAGATAGCAGAGACCTTTAGATAGCAGAGACCTTGAGATATCAGAGACCTTGAGATATCAGAGACCTTTAGATAGCAGAGACATTTAGATAGCAGAGACATTTAGATAGCAGAGACCTTTAGATAGCAGAGACATTTAGATAGCAGAGACCTTTAGATAGAAGAGACATTTAGATATCGGAGACATTTAGATATCGGAGACATTTAGATATCAGATACCTTTAGATAGAAGAGACATTTAGATAGCAGAGACATTTAGATATCAGAGACATTTAGATAGCAGAGACATTTAGATAGCAGAGACATTTAGATAGCAGAGACCTTTAGATATCAGAGACATTTAGATAGCAGAGACCTTTAGATATCAGAGACATTTAGATAGCAGAGACCTTTAGATATCAGAGACATTTAGATAGTAGAGACCTTTAGATAGCAGAGACATTTAGATAGCAGAGACCTTTAGATAGCAGAGACATTTAGATAGCAGAGACCTTTAGATGCAGAGATTTTAGATAGCAGAGACCTTTAGATATCAGAGACATTTAGATAGCAGAGACATTTAGATAGCAGAGACCTTTAGATAGCAGAGACATTTAGATAGCAGAGACATTTAGATAGCAGAGACATTTAGATAGCAGAGACATTTAGATAGCAAAGACATTTAGATAGCAGAGACCTTTAGATAGCAGAGACATTTAGATAGCAGAGACCTTTAGATATCAGAGACATTTAGATAGCAGAGACCTTTAGATGCAGAGATTTTAGATAGCAGAGACCTTTAGATATCAGAGACATTCAGATAGCAGAGACATTTAGATAGCAGAGACCTTTAGATAGCAGAGACATTTAGATAGCAGAGACATTTAGATAGCAGAGACATTTAGATAGCAGAGACCTTTAGATAGCAGAGACATTTAGATAGCAGAGACCTTTAGATATCAGAGACATTCAGATAGCAGAGACATTTAGATAGCAGAGACCTTTAGATGTAGAGACCTGTAGATAGCAGGAAAAACATAACCATTTTCAGACCATGATGGTTTATAGCAGTGGATCTCAATCTGTGGTCGCGGTAATGTCCCTGGTAGTCCGCAAGCAAATGATGAATTTTTATTTTTTCAATTTAAAACGCCAAAAGTGAAAAGGTATAAATGTTTTCACATCTTAAAATATATTGATAGCGCCGTAAATAATACGTTTAGGTAATATGTTTACTTTTAGCTATAGTCATAAATTAACTATACTCATTTAAATAGATAAAAGTCTAATAAAAAAAAAGCAACCGAACATAAGAGCAACAATGACAATTCCTCAGACTCATCCTCACAATCTATGTGTGAATCAAATGCAGTTCTGGAGAAAAAAAGACATATTGCCATACGAAATTTATGATGAAGAATATTCACGCTTTGGGTTTAGAAGCGTCATAGTAAATGATCAACCCAGATCAGAGTGTGTAAAATGCCCGAAAATTCTTGCAAACGAAGCGATGAAACCCGGAGAACTCCGGAGACATCTTAGAACTAATCATAATGTCTGCTCTGCGCTCAAAATAAAATATCCACTTGATAGCCTGAAGTCCAGCATACGACAAACAACCAGAGTAAATGAAGAACTTTAAGAGCATCATTTTGTGGTGGCTCTACACTATAAGGGTTACACAGGCCAGCACAGGCCAATAAGCCTGGTTGTCAAGATTGATGGGGCGGGGGGGGGGTTATCGAAGGATAAATTTAAAACTATATTTATTTATTTATATAGTTACCACACCTTTCTGTAAAATGTATCCAGACAACTTTCTTAGTGAAATATCCAAAAAGACCACTTACGTAAGTGATTGTCTGTCCCATTGCACTTCGGTAACAAGCCCAATTTCTGTCAGTGATATTTTGACACGTACCCCAATTTCTGTCAGTGATATTTTGCCACGTACCCCAATTTCTGTCAGTGATATTTTGCCACATGCCCCCATTCTGTCAATATTTTCAACTTCTATCAGCGATAAATCGCCGCCTTTCCCTCTTTTGTCACTAAGATATTTGCAATCTATGCAGCTCTTACTTATCCTTTAACCACCCTGCATTGTGAATATACTGTATTGCATCTAAGGGAATAGACAGTCTGCAAGAAATTTCCTTTCATCCCGGCTGTGTCCTTTCCGTTCCAATTACTTCCAGACGTATCGCGTTCATAATGTGTCTGCCACTAGCTCGTGACCGCATGTCTATTTATGGGCCTTCCTCACTTCCTTTTCCAAGTGGACCCCGTGCTAGGGTTTGGTGATGTTGTATGTATGTGGTGACAAGAGAATCCTTTTCAACTCCCACAAATAAAGGTATTGCTGTTTGGTGATCTTGTATGTATGTGGCGACAAGGGAGTCCTTGTTTAACTCCCACAACTTAAGGTATTGCTATTTGGTGATGTTGTAAGTGGCGACAAGAGAATCCTTGTGTAACTCCCACAACTAAAGGTATTGCTATTTGGTGATGTTGTAAGTGGCGACAAGAGAATCCTTGTTTAACTCCCACAACTAAAGGTATTGCTGTTTGGTGATGTTGTATGTATATTATGTGGCGACAAGAGAATCCTTGTTTAACTGCCTCAAATAAAGCTATTGCTGTTTGGTATCATGAGACACCTTGTCATTACGTCATAACAACTCTCAAAGATTCTGACTAGATTGTATTTCCGTGGTTACCGGTAATGCTGGCGAAGTTTCCACAAGGTTGTCTGTATGGGCAATCAATCATTTATATACGGCCATCCATGCACACAAAAATTTTAGTCGTATTTTCATACCACCTATAAAGATCTACGTTTCTCACCAAACACGTTTAAAATGGAATGAAAGCTGTTATTAGAGATACTACGTGGACTTTGGCACCTACGGCGCCTACGTTTTTTGAAAAGCCCAAGTTACTTACGTGAATGTTATTGCATGCGTTGGAATCATTGTTTTAGAATGATAACTTGTTCGCAAAATTTCTCTATACACAACATTTTGAGTACATTAATGATCATCGTTGAGAAGGCTCTTTTTGAATCGTTCCCTTTTCCTAAATTAAAATTTTAGCTCAATGACGTCATATAATATTTTACGGTGAGAAATACCAAACGCTCTGTTCATCTCGAAACCAAAATGATACCTTTCTTTTTTAAATTCCTTATATTAGCTTCACCACCGTCTCTCTCTCTCTCTCTCTCTCTCTCTCTCTCTCTCTCTCTCTCTCACTCTCTCTCTCTCTCTCTCTCTCTCTCTTTCTTTCTCTCTCTCTCTCTCTCTCTTGGCCCTACGGAAAAACAAAAGTAAAAAATGTCCCACTTCCCGTGATGCTATCGAGCTCAAATTTTGCACACAGACTTGTGTCACCTAACAATGAAATGTATCAAAATTTTAAATCGATCGAATGTACCGTAATAAAAGTAATGCACTTTTAGTTTATCTGTTTATAACTCAATGTCGACGTCTGCAATTGAGTTCACCTCCACGTGTTTGCTGGAGTTCAGTCAAGCCATCGGTGACCAACCCGCTCCGTTTTACAGCAAAAGGAGTTCAGTCTCGTTCAGTCTGTAAAATGTTTGTCGCGTGGTGCATATTATTTTGAATATAATCAATACTTTTAATTCTGTCTCATATATAAGGGATTTATAGTCAAAAACTTAGATTTTACGGGTTGTTTAATTTAACTGTTATGGACTGTTGTACTATGTCCCTAAGCGTTACGGAATGAGACAGAATGAGTGACTTGGGTTTTTATATTGTTTATACTGTAGGCCTATTATGAACTAATCACCTGCACTGTAGCCAACCCCACAAGAGGAATACGTCCCTATGTGACCATTTCTTACCAGTAACATTAGATCGAAAAGAAAATAAAAATTAAAAACAGAAAATTTGGTATTTAGTCCCCCAAATATACCCCACATGTGCGATCACCCCCAGGGGGTATTCTACGTCTTCCTCATTCAGCATATGCCTCCCTTGTCCATCTCTCACACGCCCTTGTCCATCTCACACACGCCCTTGTCCATCTCTCACACGACCCTGTCCATCTCTCACACATGCCCTGTCCATCTCTCACACACCCCTGTCCATCTCTCACACCCCCTTCCCATCTCTCACACATGCCCTTGTCCATCTCTCACACACCCCTGTCCATCTCTCACAACCCCCTTCCCATCTCTCACACGCCCCTGTCCATATCTCACACGCCCCTGTCCATCTCTCACACACCCCTGTCCATCTCTCACACGCCCCTGTCCATCTCTCACACACCCCTGTCCATCTCTCACACGCCCCTGCCCATCTCTCACACGCCCTTGTCCATCTCTCACACGCCCTTGTCCACCTCTCACACGCCCTTGTCCATCTCTCACACGCCCCTGTCCATCTCTCACACGCCCTTGTCCACCTCTCACACGCCCTTGTCCACCTCTCACATGCCCTTGTCCATCTCTCACACGCCCTTGTCCATCTCTCACACGCCCCGCCCATCTCTCACACGCCCTTGTCCATCTCTCACACGCCCTTGCCCATCTCTCACACGTCCCGTGTCCATCTCTCACACTCCCCTGCCCATCTCTCACACGCCCTTGTCCTGCTAAATGTCACACGACCAGTTTTTCACTAGTTATGTCACTTCAAAGCTAATGAAGTATGCATGGGCTTTAATTTGTGCAGGTGTCTGAATAATTCTTTTTGACCCATCGCTGCAAATGAGAAGGTTGCTGTTGGAATCTAACACGAGTATGATTTCTTTTTTTTCTTGTTACATAGACTTAAAAAAAGTTTTGCGCATGCGTGCACACTCAGTTGAAGCTCTACGCCGTATGCTTTCATACGTTAAATCTCCTAAATCAACCCTACTCCCCAACATGCATTGCTTAATCAATGAATGGCCCCCATTGGGGGAATCGCTTCATTGACATGTGTAATATAATGTGTCATGATGCGATTCGGTCGTTGCAAGATATGGTGGGGAGAAGTTTTTTTTTTTATTTTTTTTTTAGGATTTTATGAATTTGTTTTTGGTTTTGAATAACAAGTTATGTTTTGACGTATCTTTAGGTTGATTTAAGGTTACCTGACAATTACTAAAATAAACACAGTTTTATTACGTCTTTTGTTCATCTTAATGTCATTTTTTCCCCACTATGCTTCACATTGACTACCAACATTAAATCAAACTTATTCGAAAGATTAGTAATTATTGGCAATGTAATTAGATTTGTAAATAATGGTTTATATTCAATAATTAACCGAACAACTAAATAAATAATAATATTATGGTATTGTGCAGCTGATTTATTCAAAATTTATAAATAGCATAACCCTATAACTCAAATTACATTGGTCTTACCCAGTGGCGTAGCTAGGGAAGGGGTGAGGAGGGTCCAAATTTGAAAATCCCCAAGGGCTCCCAAATGAGTATCTGAAAAGATTTTTACACTAAATATAATATACTAGCCGACCCGCGTCGTAGCATACGCGGCTAATTATTTAGTGACGGGTGACACTTTATGAAAGTAATTGTTGAGGAGAGTGTAGACTACTTTTCTGTCACTTAGCACAACGGAGAGCACAAAGTTATTATGCCAATGTCGAGAAACAAAGCTTATAGCCGTGTTGCGAAGTCATGTTCAAAAGGAAAGGGGGAAATGAATGGGCACAAACACAAACATTTTTTAAAATTAAAATAGTAATGTCTTAGCTGGGGTTTGTACCTACGACCTTCCGCATGTTAGGCAAATGTAATAACCACTACACTACGAAATACATGCTATTCTATTGTTCTGAAAGAACAAAGTAATTGACCTCAAATGAACGCATCATTGGTCTCGATGACCCCCCACCATTTCTTGCCAGCTGATTGGTCGGTGGGGTTAGACAGCTTGGTGTCCGTCATGGTTGAACCATGAAGAGAATTATATATAGAGAAGATTACGCCTTCGGTCAAATTGATGGGGCCCTCAAAGAGGCCCACCCCCCCCACGGGCCCCCAAAGACGCCAAGCCCTTGGGCCACCAAATCCCTAGCTACGCCATTGGTCTTACCCAACTCTTCTATAACCATTCCTGCAATGGATATGTCATATGGAATTGGACTGCGATAAAGCTTTTAAATAAAACACAAAATACACAAATTGTGTAATGAACACATTAAACTTAATTTTTGTTTTTAAACTAACACGGATCTCACGGATATAAAAGCTACCAAACCAGTTAAATTATCAAACAGATTTTTGTGGCAATTGACATTGGGTTATTTTTTAATTTATTTATTTTTTTTAGCAAAAACTTGTTACCGTCACCGGAATATTTGGGAAGAAAAATAAAGGCAACACCATTCGACTTGGATGTTGTAAACAGTGGCGTCGCTAGGGGGGTGCGGAGGGTGCGGGCCGCCACGGGTGACACCATCAGGGGGGTGACAACAGACCATAAAATTCTATATATTCCCGATATTTGGCACTGGAAAACACGGAGGAGTTCTATGGATTAAATCATGAGGGGTGACACCATGAGCTACCGCCCCGGGTGACACCAACTCTAGTGACGCCTCTGGTTGTAAAGCAGTGTTTCAAAAACTTATATTTTGATGGGCCAGCGAACGAATTTCAAAATTTCATCTGGGACTTATTTATATAATTTATTTATTTAACAATAAATATTCATGTAGTGCGGAACAGTAACCCAGAGGAGTGGTGCTTGTCCGCTGAACACGACTTTGGGTAGAGCTGGTTTAAAAGTTTTTATTATTCCTTTTGAAAAGAATTATTGCACACCAGTCCACTCTGCTGTAAAACGTTTGCCGAAATTTCTTCATTAGATTCTTGAGTTAATCGAAGATATGACATTTGTTTAACCTAGATACGACCCGCATTGTAGCATACGCCGCACACTTGTTCATAGATATTGCGCAAAGATCTTGGGGGGGGGGGGGGGGGGGGTGGTGCGGACACAAACAGCAGCAAGACGAAATTAATTTTGTATATCACTGATATACAGTCTAAACAGTGACCTTCAACTACCCTTGAATGACCTCTATCTTCTTTGTCAACTTTGACATACTTTTCTTGACTTATTTTGACCAATTGAGCTGAAACGTTGTATCTGTTTACCCACCACCCCCTCCCTGAAACACACACGAAAATTTCGATCTTGGATACCCGTCTGTTGACACAACTATAATGAACAGAAATGATAGTTATTGGGGAATAACTTTATTTTTTTTCTCGTATTTTTCTCTATCGATAGTTCTCTAATGGCCTTTAACCCTGGCATGTTTATACTTCTATGCAAATCCTTCGGTTTTTATCAATTATGAAGAATCATAACCGAAGTAAACAAGAGTTGAATTGTTTTAAACTTCTTCGTTCTGTTATTCCTTATCCCGCCCTACCTCCTGGTTCAATTCCGCTGAGGCGGTCGACCCAGAGCCCAGAACACGGGACTTTGGTTTTTACAATCGTTTTCACACTTTCATCTTATTACCCAGAAAGGGTGTAGAGTGGACAGATGAGAGGAGGGAGATGAAAAAAATGTGTGTTTTTTTCGACATCTACCGGTACTTTAAATACTTACAGGCGCTCTTGTTTTTAAATTCCCGGCCATGATCCAATTATGATGTATTGTGGCTAGTGTATCGAAAGATATTATCCTACTTGTAATACACACTAAAACCATTGGCAAACAAACTATTAACTGTGTCTGATGAGGAGCATTATCTAATAAATTATCTGTTTTAACAATCAATTAATTTACCAGCAAGCTATTCTCTTACACAAAAACGTTGAGTGCACCTCGTTTAAAACCTTGTTACCACTCCAAAATATAACGAGATCATATTAATGAATACATTTAGTTTCAGTAAAAAAAATGTCCCAATAATTTGCATTTAATAACATATCTATAACATTTCATATTCACAATTTAACACAAAATTTGATTTCTCACTTTTGTAACGATTAAGATCAAGCGGATAACGGACTACCCAAAGCATCTGAATGAGTTGCTGACAGAGACTAGCCAATCACAGGATGATCCAGATGTTACCAGTGTCAAGGAAAAAATTCATTTAGTAAGTAATTCATTGAAAAAATGGCATTTAGCGTACTTTTATGTAACTTATTGGAGCATGAGACCTAAACCCTTTGATGCATGCCGTCCATAATAATCCACGAGGCAGTGGGTTTTTTTTTGGTGAGGATCAAATCCTGACAGGAAATCTCTACGCTTGTTTAGTAATCGACCAAAATAAATGGACACGGTTAAACTGTGCTGATTAAATTTTCATTTTGTTATAATAAAATACAGACGTTGTTCATTCTGGTATTCGTTCTTAGCACATAACGACGATACCTTTTACTCACTGGTCATTGTCATTCTCAGAACTTCATTGTTGGAATGCCCGGCTTCCATTCCTCAACCAACCCAAACTCCTTCATTCAGGGTTCGGAGTTGTGTTTTTTCCATTTATTATTATTATTTTTTTTCATTTTTAAAAAAAAAAGAATCACCGCTATAGCGGGATTGAGTATTTCCCTGGATAATTCAGCGGATCCCGATTAAGATGTCCCGATACCCACAAAACCTCACGTTTTCCAATGAGCTATGTCCCAAAGTCGTTTTCCCATGAGTATGCCCTATAGTCGTTTTCCCATGAGTATGCCCTATAGTCGTTTTCCCATGAGTTATGCCCTATAGTCGTTTTCCCATGAGTATGCCCTATAGTCGTTTTCCCATGAGTATGCCCTATAGTCGTTTTCCCATGAGTATGCCCTATAATCGTTTTCCCATGAGTTATGCCTTATAGCCTCAGACTAGCGTTATACTCTGAAGTCCACCCTGCATTCAAGTTGGTGGAATTTTGTTTTCAACATCACATCTTTGACCAACTGAAACATCCGAGACTACCGGAACCTCATCGAGGATTCAATGCTCCCAATAGAAATGTCAGAATGTTCATTAATTGAAAATATCATTTCAACCGTTTGTAAACATATTTCTTGATAACCACTTTTTTGTTTTAATGAAATGTTACTTGTTATAAAAATTTTACTTGTTTTAAAAATTTACTTGTTTTAAAGAAATGTTACTTGTTTTAAGGAAAATGTACTTATTGTAACGAAATGCTACCTGTTGCAGATGATGAGCCAGATAGGTGATGATCTCAACAATAAGTCAACAATGGACTACACCGATGGCTCGCCTTCACTAGATGGCGCTCGGAAGAGCAAATCGTCGTTAGATGATATTAACAGAATAACAGCACCATCTGCTGATGTAAAAAGCAAAACTTTGGACGATGTAAAATTCACTAGTGTGAGTTGAGCTTTTTTAAAAATTACTCGTTAAATGAATGGCCGTAACTATGGTTAATTAACAATGACAATTATGTTTTGACTGAATGGACTACTAAATATCAATCCTGATAGTGCGATGTGTAGCTAGTGCGGTGTGTAGCCAGTACGATGTGTAGCTAGTGCGATGCGTAGCTAGTGCAGTGTGTAGCTAGTGCAGTGTGTAGCTATAGTGCGGTGCTTATAGTTGGAGACCTGCTCGTGGGATGTGTAGCTAGTGAGATGTTATAATAGTGAAATGGATAGCTTGTGGGATGGTTAACTTTTGGGATGTGCAGCTAGTGCTGTGGTGCTAATGGATTGCAGAGCTAGTGACATGTATAGTTAGTGGGGTGTGTTTTGTGTAGCTAGTGCAATGTGTTATAACAGAAATCGTACAAAAAGATACAGGTGTTTATTTTCTACCCAGAAGAGCGTCAAAAGAGTATCAAAGTAAAAGAAACAAATAAATGCAAACTAATTCATTTTTGGGAAACAGCTAATGCAGACTAAAGATGCAAAGTAATAATATATACAAAATTGTCATGGAACCAAATTATAAATGAAATTATGCAACTAAACTGAAGGCTTCATAAAAAAGCTAATATATAAAAAATACGAACATTAAAACTAAAATGCTACATTACATTGATTATGTATACACATACTATACTATACTATAATATAACATTTTCTTTATGGGATAAATCTTTCAAAGAAAACAGAGGAATTATAAGAATTTTTTTTTTAAATGTTGCAAGATTCATTAGTGTTGAATATTCACAATTCACAAAAGTAACATCATTAGTTAACATACTAACATAGAAAAACTCGAGGATAGAAAAACAGACAGCAAAGTTTAAGACAAAACGACATGGCGACCTAACGACACGGTGACAAAGCGAGAAAATCCATGGCAAAAACGTATAGATGACTGTAGAAGCCCCTAATGAGGTCCACGAGGCTCGCTGGTCGGTGGCACTCACAAACCCCATTTAAAACAAAAATCTTTGAAACATTACAACCCAAGCGCCTGTCATGTTTGAGAACCTTGATGTCCGCTGCTATGACGGAAATTTTGTTACTTTGTTAGCGGAGTCGTCGGTCCTATTCTATCTTAGTGGTGAGAAGAAATAGATCTACCTTGAATTTGACACTAACTTGTTCTCTAGGAGCTTCAATTTGTGTTCAAGAGTAAAGTGCTGTGTTAGTGCCGATTGCTACGATAACAGCGTTCATCATTAATCTTCCATTATCTTCCCACAGTAAGGATATTTTGATATAATTCTCATCATAATAACCATCACTGCGTGCATTACACTATACCTTGCCCACCCAATCACAGTGTAATTTAAAGAAAATAGCCTTTGTAACTCCACTTCTAAATCAGTCCCATTATTATTTCTAAAATGTCTCAATGCCATTCAGCTTTGGGTGCGTTTAAGAGACTATTAAAAATATTTTGAGCTAATTACTTAAACTCTTTGTGGCAGTGTGCACCAGACGATAGGGTATTTACAGTAAACATGGTCCCAAAAAAGTTTTTACAATATAACAAGTCCCGTTCGAATTAGTTTTTTTAAGCTCCCATCCACCCTCACTTACACCATTGTTGGGTGGTCCGAGACCCTATTTAGCATAAAGTTAATCAAAGAATTCTCAGACGACCATTTTAACGTGTGTTTTCCAAACACCGTGTTTCTCCAACTATAAGGCATGTAGATATATCTTAAACAATTTTGATTACACTATATTGTATATAAGGCATTAAAAGCGGTAGAAGTGTTGAAGACTTGTCGTTTTGTCATGGAAACACAACACAATAATAATCGAATACAACACTCACATAGACATGCAAATAGAAAACAATTTTCTTGTTTCGTTCTAAAGAAAAAAGATATACAAAAGCTCTTTCTCCCCGCCTGGCAGTCAGACATGGAATGGTTGGCCTATGAACAAACCAGAAAAACCAACAGATGGTCAACATTTAAAACGTTAAAAATAAATATAAGACTAGACATTAACCATGGATAAGCGTTTGACACAATTACCTTCAATGTATAAATGTCTGCAATGTATAACATAAGACACAGTGGTCGAGCAGCATGCGAATTCGAGTCTTTGTCAAGGCAGAGACTTGTTCCCGGGTCAAAGGGTGTCACTGACTCCAGGTGCACCCAGCTCGGATGGTCATACCCGACACTAGTTGGGTTAAATAAAGGCGGCTTGGCATTGCGCCACACAACCTCATTGTACCCGTGTGCAGCGTCACTTTCCGACAGCCATCACGGTCTTTGCCTTATCATTCTTATTAAGAACGCAAGGCGCCACAATCTTCTACATAGAAGTAGCGTATGTAATTTTTTAATGAATCTGTACGACATTAAACGTACACATACTAGAACTGATCGGGTAATACTTGATAAACTGTACATTGGAAGTAGTGACACAATATAAACGTGCACATACTAGAACTAGTCAGGTAATACTTGATAAACTGTACATTGGAAATAGTGAGCCAATATAAACGTGCACATACTAGAACTAGTCAGGTAATACTTGATAAACTGCACATTGGAAGTAGTGAGCCAATATAAACGTGCACATACTAGAACTAGTCAGGTAATACTTGATAAACTGTACATTGGAAGTACTGAGTCCATATGAATATTTCTCCTACTGGGGCAGAATTTTGGTTCGGTTTGATTTGTTTTCCTTTTATTCTTTCAAATATATGTTATATATATAATTGAAATTATTAAAATATTGAACAAGGATATTCACAGGTTTGGGGGACATGTTTGGTTACCTACGACTGGCGCGGAAGCCCATCTTTTATGCTATTCAGGGATATCTCCACGCCCCCCCCACCCACAACCCTCCTTTAAATATCTATTGACATGTTTGTATTTTACGTAACAGGGAAAAGCCACTTCTGCACGGCGCAGGTCAGCCCCTAGTGCTCTACTCTTTAAGTCCGTGTCTGGGGCTCGATCTAAAGCCACTGGATCAGTTTGGTAAGTAACACCTGAGATGATAATCCCGTGATATTTTTTAAGGCGTTTCTTTTTTGAGGGCATACATCTTGGAGGGGGAATTTCGCCATGCGTGTAATTATATGACTTATATTTTAACACTTGAGTGAACAGTCGCAGATTAAAACTAGAACTGTGCAATATTTTATGTATTTTCTATTATTTTTTTTTAAAAAAATTATTTTTTAATATTTTTTTTTTATTATTTAACAGAACACTTTACTCGATCTAGTTTAATATAGTGATAAAATCACAACAAGCGCTTCTCGGGGAGCAGGAGCGGCGTTTGGGGGTGGCAACTGGGGCGACTGCCCCAGGCCCCGCGCTTAGGTAGGCCCCACGTTTCGGTCCTGAACATGTCTCGTCTTGGTTAATAGCCTATACATGTAGAACGAAAGAGTGGATGGTAGAACGTATGCTGGAAACGATTGTAAAGAAACGAAAGAGGCACTCTTGTAATCCTTTTTGAAGGTCAAATTCCGTAGCGTAGCTCTAGACGTCTTTGAAAGCATTACACCGTTACAACTTTTAATAAAAAGGTGACACGCGGTATTAAAATTACACATTAATCAAGATATTTCATATCTTTAAACACCATAGCATACTGGTGCTTAGCGATCTTTACTAGTACTCTGGCCCCGCGGGGTCATTGCTGGCACTAGGCCCCGCGCTAACCTAACGCCGCCACTGTCGGGGAGATGTGTAGCCAAGGATAGGAGCATGGACGCCCGACCCATAAGACATCAGCAATAAGTGCCGCCCATGGATACACACACACACACACACACACACACACACACACACATACACACACACACACACCCACCCACACACACATACACACACATACACACCCACACACACGGTAACACCCTTATCTACGCTTTTCTATCCATTTGCACTCGACGTATTCTCAAAGGCAAATTATCAGCATTGATAATGCGTATTTTAAAAACGTTTTCCTATGTGAAATATTTTTGTGCGATCGTGTTAACATTATACCTTAGTGGCAACACTGGAGCCGGAATTCGAAACTGCAGTATACGGCCGTATCTTTTGGGGGGAAAAAACCAAATACCATAACATAGTGCGCATGGCTAATACACTTACTCAGTGAAAAACGGCGGTGCACTGGGGTGCCTTGCGGGGCACGCTATGGCGGATTAAGGGGGGGGGGG
>MUZC01001082.1:8578-23692 GCA_002072015.1 Radix auricularia | reverse complement strand
AGCCAAGTTTGGAGGCCCCCAAAATTTTTACATTATAATAAAAGTGTACAAATATTTGCACGAACCCTTGAAAATATAATAAATTAAATAAATTTATAAATTTTATCTATTAAACTGATTGCTATTCAGACCTGATCGTCTTAATAATCGAAAAACTTGATTTGATTGGCTCACTAAGAGAACATATTATAATAATTTGCTATATATTTTTTAAGTTTCCAAATCTTGATGATAAGTTCCGCAGGCCGTGTGGTAGGCCCGTGATGCATGCGGTGTCGGGATCGATTCCCAGTGTAAGAATATATATATATTTTTTTAATTTTTCTTTTCACACTCAATCGTAACATACCGGCAAACAATTCAAACTGTTAAATCTCTGTGTGTTTTTCTTTTCATTATAAATATTTATTTACAGTCTTGTATTAGCTGCTAGCAATAATTTTATTTTAAGTGACGCTGGCTGCATAGGGCCCCCTTTTGATTGCAGCCCGGGACCCCGCCTTACAGTCTTAATCCGCCCCTGGGGGCACGCCCTACGGGATAAAAATGCTGTGTCCAATGTAGCCACCCTCAAAACCAACTTTTTCAAAAGGCGCGGCCATACACTGCAATGTCTAATCCCGGCTTCAGTGTAGCCACAGCCTTAGAACTTAGAATCTTAACATTATTCTCATATTAGGGCTGTTAACGATTAATTAAGATTTAATCGTTAACTTTCGAAAAATTATCGATTAATTAATCGTTAATTTGGATTAAAGCCACAATTTAAATGTATGATGTCATAAGCAGCACTAATTAAACGCTGTTGACGAAAATGTAAACTAAATAACACTGCAATATCTCCGTTATTTGTCATCTTTTAACCAAGACAAGTGTGTTGACATAATTTGGTTCAAGTGATGAGCGGGTGTAATCGACAATATAACCAGCCGAGCTGAATATTCATTCACATGGAACTGAGGTAGCTGGTATGCACAAAACGGCCTCGGCAAGGAATGAAATTAACAGATATTGGTGTTCATTAAGTTTCCACCATTGAAATGGATTAATGGATTCAAGAGCGTTTATCTCCATTTTGTAACGCAGTAATTCATCAGAAGAGCCGTCGTCATTTTCTGTCTCTGAGTCAGACTCCATTACCACCATTAGGTTAATACGCTTTTCATTTGGTTTGATAAGTAGGCGAAGTTTTAGAACCATGGCAGGCAAACTTTATCAACATTTTGAACATTCCCGTCAGTCAATGGTTTAAAACAAAAATGTTTGTATAATGGTCAAGAAATGTATTCGTTATCAGCTGCTTTTTTAAAAAAAAATTAGACTTCTAATAATTTGTAAGTGATGGGTCGATTACAGAGGCGTCACTAGGGTTGGTGTCACCCGGGGCGGTAGCTCATGGTGTCACCCGGGGCGGTAGCTCATGGTGTCACCCCGTCATGATTTAACCCATAGAACTCTTCCGAGTTTTCCAGTGCCAAATAACGGGAATATATAGAATTTTACTGTCTGGTGTCACCCCCCTGATGGTGTCACCCGGGGCGGCCCGCCCCCTCCGCACCCCCCTCGCGACGCCACTGGTCGATTAATCATTTAAAAAGAAGTTAATCGTTAACATTTTTAACGATTAATCGAGAAATCAATCGTTAATTTCCCCAACCCTATCTCATTTTTTTCCGTTTTGTTAAACTGATAGCTTTTTAGAATATTGCTATTGACCTCATAAAAAGAAAGTTTAGACTTGATAATGGGTTGCATAAACTCTAAAATTGAAAATCTGTGTGCTGAAGTGCAGAATATCTCTTGACAATTCCGACGTCCCAGCCCCAAGCACTTGTTTATATTAAGATCTGTAAAAGTGTGTTACAAATATGTGACCTCCTTATAATCATATGGGCTACATTTTTAACAAGAAAATATATCATATAAGTCATTTCAAGAAAGCTAAAATATGAAATTTAATGAATATATTTTACCACAGCCATTATTTTACCATTGCCACTATTTTCCCACAGCCATTATTTTACCACAGTCATTATTTTACCACAACCATTATTTTACCACAGCCATTATTTTACCATAGCCATTATTTTACCATTGCCATTATTTTACCACAGCCATTATTTTACCATAGCCATTATTTTACCATTGCCATTATTTTACCATAGCCATTATTTTACCACATTCATTATTTTACCATAACCATTATTTTACTATAGCCATTATTTTACCACAGCCATTATTTTACCATTGCCACTATTTTCCCACAGCCATTATTTTACCACAGTCATTATTTTACCACAACCATTATTTTACCACAGTCATTATTTTACCATAGCCATTATTTTACCATTGCCATTATTTTACCACAGCCATTATTTTACCATAGCCATTATTTTACCATTGCCATTATTTTACCACAGTCATTATTTTACCCCAGCTATTATTTTACCATTGCCATTATTTTACCACAGCCATTATTTTACCACAGCCATTATTTTACCACAGCCATTATTTTACCATTGCCATTATTTTACCATAGCCATTATTTTACCATAGCCATTATTTTACCATAGTCGCACTCTAAGAATTATGTTTGAGAGAGGCTAATGTTGGATCATGTATTATCACAAGAACTGGAATTTATTTAACAGTCATCGGGAATTTAAAATACTCAGTTGTGCTTGTTCCCCGCCCCCCCCCCTTAAATTTGTCTCTCTAGGTCAAACGTTACAGAGGGCAAAGTTGACCTTGAGGCCATCAAGGGCATTAAACTTTCGCTTGCTGATTCCAGCCGGATGCTTGCCAAGGAAGGTGGTGTACAATTAGCAATGGTGAGTATATTAATTTGGTTATAGCAATGGTGAGTGAATTAATTTGTTTATAGCAATGGTTGGTACACTAATTTGGTTATAGCAATGGTTGGTACACTAATTTGGTTATAGCAATGGTTGGTACACTAATTTGGTTATAGCAATGGTGGATAAATTAATTTGATTTTCAATGGTTTATAAATTAACTTAATTATTGCTTTGGTTGGCACATTTATTTGGTTATAGCGATGGTGAGTAGATTAATTTGGTTATAGCAATGGTTGGTACATTAATTTGGTCATAGCAATGGTGAGCACATTAATTTGGTTATAGCAATGGTGGGTATATTAATTTGGTCATAGCAATGGTGAGCACATTAATTTGGTTATATCAATGGTGGGTACATTAATTTGGTCATAGCAATGGTGAGCACATTAATTTGGTTATAGCAATGGTTGGTACATTAATTTGGTCATAGCAATGGTGAGCACATTAATTTGGTTATAGCAATGGTGGGTATATTAATTTGGTTATAGCAATGGTTGGTACATTAATTTGGTTATATCAATGGTGGGTATATTAATTTAGTTATAGCAATGGTTGGTACATTAATTTGGTTATAGCAATGGTGGGTATATTAATTTGGTTATAGCAATGGTTGGTACATTAATTTGGTCATAGCGATGGTGAGTAAATTGATTTGGTTATAGCAATGGTTGGTACATTAATTTGGTTATAGCAATGGTGGGTAAATTAATTTGGTTATAGCAATGGTTGGTACACTAATTTGGTTATAGCAATGGTGAGTAGATTAATTTGGTTATAGCAATGGTTGGTACATTAATTTCGTTATAGCAATGGTTGGTACATAAATTTGGTAATAGCAATGGTGAGTAAATTAATTTGGTTATAGCAATGGTTGGTACACTAATTTGGTTATAGCAATGGTTGGTACACTAATTTGGTTATAGCAATGGTTAGTAAATTAATTTGGTTATAGCAATGGTTGGTACACTAATTTGGTTATAGCAATGGTTGGTACACTAATTTGGTTATAGCAATGGTTGGTACACTAATTTGGTTATAGCAATGGTTTGTACACTAATTTGGTTATAGCAATGGTTGGTACACTAATTTGGTTATAGCAATGGTTGGTACAATAATTTGGTTATAGCAATGGTTGGTACATTAATTTGGTTATAGCAATGGTTGGTACACTAATTTGGTTATAGCAATGGTTGGTACATTAATTTGGTCATGGCGATGGTGAGTACATTAATTTGGTTATAGCAATGGTGGGTATATTAATTTGGTTATAGCAATGGTTGGTACATTAATTTGGTCATAGCGATGGTGAGTACATTAATTTGGTTATAGCAATGGTTGGTACACTAATTTGGTTATAGCAATGGTTGGTACATTAATTTGGTTATAGCGATGGTGAGTACATTAATTTGGTCATAGTGATGGTGGGTACATTAATTTGGTTATAGCAAAGGTTGGTACATTAATTTGGTTATAGCAATGGTTGGTACATTAATTTGGTTATAGCAATGGTTGGTACACTAATTTAGTTATAGCAATGGTTGGTACATTAATTTGGTTATAGCAATGGTTGGTACATTAATTCGGTTGGCAATGAAATGGTGAGTACATTAATTTGGTTATAGCAATGGTTGACACATTAATTTTGTTATAGCAATGGTTGGAACATTAATTTGGTTATAGCAATGGTTGGTACATTAATTTGGTTGGCAATGAAATGGTGAGTACATTAATTTGGTTATAGCAATGGTTGACACATTAATTTTGTTATAGCAATGGTTGGTACATTAATTTGGTTATAGCAATGGTTGGTACATTAATTCGGTTGGCAATGAAATGGTGAGTACATTAATTTGGTTATAGCAATGGTTGACACATTAATTTGGTTATAGCAATGGTGCTGAAATTCGTCAGGTTATCTGAATGAGTGCATTCATCGGGTTAGCTTATATACCTAACCCGCTCTGAAGGCTTTCGACATTGACATCACTCCTGGGAGGCAGAACCAAGGGCCGAGCCCCTGGCGTCTATGGTGCGAAACGGCGCAGCGGTCAGTTATAATAGTCAAACAGATAACAGGCAGCCAAGTCCAGACCTCAGGCCAGGAAGTGTCGTATTTAAGAACTCTCCTGGTGGCATCCCTACCTTCTCTTGTCCTACATGCGGACGCGACTTTCGTGCAAGAGTATGGGTAATAAGCCCACAGAGGACACACGCGGCTGCCTAAGCCCAAGGCTAATATGATGAGTGTGGCCCACGTCGATTAAGATCGACAAACAACAACTTTCATCGGGTTATCAACACGTTGAGTTAATTTTTTAAAAGTGAATCGTCTTCAGGACCAGAGGCGTCACTAGGGTTTGTGTCACCCGTGGAGCTTGCTCATGGTGTCATCCCTTCACGACTTAACCAAGAGAACTCCTCCGAGTTTTCCAATGCCAAATAACGGGAAAATACATCGTTTTACATTTTAGTGTCACCCCCTGATGGTGTCACCCGGGGCGGCGGGCCCACCCTAGTTACGCTTCTGTTCAGGAATCTCACTTGTCTGTTTTTGTTACTACAATCTTTATGTAATTTGATGACATAGCAGTTTATTTCCTGCGGCATAACTTTAAAAATTCACTATTTGATCGCTTTAAGCAACAGCAACGAAATCCGAATAAATACTTGATTTTAGAGCAGATCTTTAAGGAGTGGCATGGATAAGAAAGGAAAACACATACGGGATAATTATAGCGTAAGATTTACCTTTAACTAATGTGGGACACTAACAACCGTCAAAATAATGCTGACCGCCAAATGAAAATCTTTCTTACGTTTGAAAATTAGTTTTGGGTCATCGAAACTTAGCTTGGGAAACTGGTCTTCTACTACAACTATACTACCAGCATCTCTTCTGTCGCCCCCCCCCCCCGCCCCAGTTATGTGTATATTGTTGAAAAACTTAACAATGATATGTACCGAAATACATCTCTACATTTTGAATTTATGAAACACAATATAGATATGATGCTCATAGATCCCTCCAAATCCACTCAACCCCCCCCCCCATGATCAAATTAAAGGATCGGTGGCCTTGATCAATTTATTTTTAAAGTCCCTGTATGTATTTTTACAAGAAAGCATCCGTCCTTCACAATGTGATGGTGTTGTAGATACCGCTGGGAGAGAATAAACTGTTTCCCTAGAATGCACCCGAATAACCTAAAAGAAAATCATTGGTGGATAAAAAAAATCCCAACATATCCTCCATGGAATTGCAATATCAACGCTGTACTCTCTGCCAACCGGTCTACGCTGTACTCTGACCAACCGGCCAATGCTGTACTCTGACCAACCGGCCAACGCTGTACTGTCCAACCGGTCAACACTGTACTGTCCAACCGGTCAACCCTGTACTGTCCAACCGGTCAACCCTGTACTCTCTGACAACCGGTCAACACTGTACTCTCTGCCAACCGGCCAACCCTGTACTCTCTCCCAACCGGTCAACCCTGTACTGTCCAACCGGTCAACATCTCCTTGCTTAACTTCACTTTTTTTCTCTTAGTTGAGTTTTCAGCAAGTTTAACTGACCCCATCCCACCCGGGATGTTGGCTCTTTCTTGCTTGCCCGGCAGTTGGTGAGGTTTTAGTCCGTTTAAACCTCTACATCGCCCAGCACGTTCGACAATTACACGCCCTATAGCCCTGGATTACGTCACACCTTTAACACTAAGGTGTCGTATAATTTATTACTAGAGCAATAAATGTATTAAATCCTTTTAAAGTGTTGATCGGTTGAGGATATGGGTCCATAAAGTGAAACAGATATCGCTTGTAAAAGCGTTTTTAGCCTTTAAACATGTAAGGGGAGGTTAAAACTGAATGGCCTACATGTAAACATTGAATACTTTACATCAATTGAGGGGCTACAGTGTTACACGATATAATCCATTGAGGGACTACAGTGTTACACGATATAATCCATTGAGGGACTACAGTGTTACACGATATGAGCGACTACGGAGTTACACGATATGTGGGATTACAGTGTTACACGATATGTGGGATTACAGTGTTACACGATATGTGGGATTACAGTGTTACACGATGTAATCCATGGAGTCAGTAGTTTGGGAACAATTAATGCCATTCGATACAGGTTTCTCATACTTGTTAATATTTAAGATAAATATCTGATAGCTACTAATATATCCATAAATAAAATACAAGATTAATCACAACATATTGAACAAATATTAACATTACAGACAACTTTAAAATTTAAAAAAATGGGGCGCGAAAAAAAATTACCAAAAAAGTGCATGTCTACATTATTGCCGTTAATAGTGCCGCGGCTTCTCTCTATCGTCAAGTCCTTCCACACCAATATGCACAGCACATTGCTCTTTGATGGTGCCACCTCAGAACCCTTCCCAGTTTCTAGCGGAGTCAAACAGAGCTGCGTACTGGCTCCAACACTCTTTGATATCTTCTTATCTATGCTATTGCGACATGCGCTCGGGGACTGTTCGGAGGGTGTGAACATTCATACCAGGACGGATGGAAGCCTATACAACATCAGCCGGCTCCGTGCGATGAACAAAGTAGAAACCATATTAACCAAAGAGTTTCTCTTGGCGGATGACGTAACTCTTACCTCACAGAGTTAGGACTCTAACAGCTGGTCAATAAGATCTCACAGGCATGCAAAGATTTTGGGTTACCGATTAGCCTTAAAAAGACCAACATTATGAGACAAGGCACAGACTGCCTCCCAGCAATCTTCATTGAGGGGAACACCGTGGATGTCGTCGAGGATTTCACCTACCCAGGCAGCAACATCACAAGCACAATCTCCCGGGAATAGTAAATAGAAACCAGAATCGGCAAGGCTGCATCGTTAATGGCTAGGCTGAATCAAATAGTGTGAAAGAATGTGCTGCTCACTGACAGGGCGAAAATCACTGTGTCGCATGCAGGCCTGCGTGCTCAGCACATTCCTTTATGGCAGCGAGTGCTGGACGACCGACGCCAAGGAAATAAAGCAGCTTAACATCTTCCACTTACGAAGCTTGCAATGTATCCTCCACATCAAGTGGCAGGATAAAGTCATCAATGTCGAGGTACTCAGAAGGAGCAATATGCTGAGTATGCACTCAATCATGAGTTAGAGGCGCCTTCGGTGGTTGGGTCATATCCGCAAGATGAGCTCGGAGCGTATTCCAAGAGCCCTGCTTTGCGGTGAGCTGGCAACTGGTAAAGTGGTCGCCCCTGCCTGCGCTACAAGGACGTCTGAGAGAAAGACATGCCACTGGCGCAGATTGACCATAACACGTGGGAGACCATCGTCGAGGAGCGCACACTCTGGCGGGCGAAAGTGCGTAAAGGCATCCAAATCGCGAAAGCATCTCTCGCAGCTAGGAGTGGACAGAGAAGGGCCTGGAGAAAGGGGAAGGGGGCAGGAGTAGCAGGAGTAAACGCCATCGTCCCATGAGGACGGACGGATGCCACCCTTTTTAAAACAAAATCATAATAAAGCACCGCTATCAAAAGATTTTGAAAAAAAAAAGGTTGCATTTCAAACTTAATTTAAACAGCTGTGGAGTGTAGCCCTCTATTCTAATAGTTTACATCTTTATAATCCAGTAGATGAACAAACAAATTCACACTTTGATTTTAACGTAAGTGTAGATGTTAAAGAATTATTACATCATGCATCTTGGTTTGGGTCAAACGTAAGCTTCCGGGCAATATGTTCCACTTATTGATAAATTGCTTTGATAGGTGACATGTGTGTACCGAATACTACTGCGTATAAAACTGTTCACTTGTTTTTAACGACTATGTTTAATGCCATACTAAATCCAAGTTTGCCACGATGCATGCAAGACTTAGGGTTACAATCTATATAACACACGGGCTACAATGAACATAATACTCAAGGTTACAATTGTTTGATCTACATTGGCAGTTTTAACACCCGCTGTATTGTAAATATGGGGGCGCTGTGGTCTAGACGTAGCACGCTGAACTGTCGAACCGAGGCCAATTGAAGAGATTAGCACATCCCTTGCTTGTTAGTGGTGGCTTAAATGAAACTTGTGAACGCTACTTCACTTGCCTCATAGGCCATCATGGTCTGAAAAGGGGTTGTTATCATTATTATTGTAAATATTTGTTTCCCACCTTCTGTGACGTAAAAAAAAATAATAATAAGTCTTCCGGTTGTTTTTCATTTTTTAAATGAACATTTTCTTTCTACAGGGAATGCAAAGCCAAGATCGATATATGTTTCTTTTTAATGATCTCTTGCTGATAGCTAAACAAAAGTAAGTATCAGAAATTAATTATGTTGTGCGTCTGTGTTTGTGTATCAATCAATATACACATTTATGTAATGTCATTTTCAAACCTCCATTTAATTGCCATCCATATATTACTCATCCTCAAAAAAAGTCGACTTTGAGGCCCCCCACCCCCCTTGATCCCTATTGTTCCGCCATACTTTTATTCACCCTCTCCCATTTCTACGAATGTAAATTGGCTTTAACTTTAACATATAATACCTTCCATTTTACATCACACTGACTTGCATGGTCTCTTCGGGTTATTAGCAGGGCCGTCTTAAAAACGCATAAGCCCGTTGGGCATTTGCCCGGGGCCCACGAGCATAGGGGCCCATGGAAATATGATTATTTATACATATTATAATGCATATTTATTTTTCTTATTCCTGCGAGTGGAAAGAAGCACACTCTTTTTTTGCCCAAGGGCCCAACACTATTTCTTTCCCCGGGAAGGCTAAAATGGTGTATAGACCATTAGGGGCCGCCCATAAAGTACGCCACGCTCCAGAGGGGGTAGGGGGTGTAAGAAAGTCCTCCTCTAACCTGGAAGGGATTCGGGGCACCCACCAAGGTCCACCAAGCCCCTAGTAAGTTTTAATGGAATTATTAGTACCACCTACGATCATCGGTTATGGGACTTTTGAAAAAACGTATTGCTATATGATATATATATATAGCACTTGAATATATATACGACGACAAAGGGGTAATCTTCCACAAGACGATGTACTATAAATAATACAAACGGTTTTACACACATAAAACGATTAAACGTTGTATACTTGTGTTGTCACAGATCGAACACGGCTTTTAAACTCAAGTACAAAATTCACCTCTGCGACATGTGGATAGCATCGTGTTTGGATGAAGTTTCAGAGCTGACGAAACCCGCCGAGAGATCGTTTGTCATTGGCTGGCCCACGACAAACATGGTGGCCACATTTCCTAAACAGGAAGTCAAAGACGATTGGTTACAGATCTTAAGTGGGTAAGATAACAACTGATATTATTTAAATACCATTATAAGATTAAATCTACTTTTGGTATGTAAAGAAAAATATATATTTAAAATATTTTATGTGTAGTTGCCTCGCGTTTTCTTTATACTACTGTCATAATAAAAATTTTCTCAATATCTCTCTCCCCCTCCTCTCTCATTCCCCCTCTCTCTCCCCATTCTCTGACTTCCTCACTCCTCTATTCTCTGCCTCTCACTCACTCACTAAAAACACAATATATTTTAACATTTCAGGATATTCAAATTTGAAAACTTAATTTTTAAAATATTTGTCCATATAATTTCAGGCGTATAACTTCTGAGAAACTAAAAGACGAAGGAAAAATCTTACAACTGAAGGTGGCCCCTAAAGATATCGAATCGGTAAATATGTTATAGATAATTATGTTTTAGTGTTCAATTTGTTTATATTTTCTGTTTTATAAGACTTTTTTTTAATGAATCTTTTAATGTTAAGTGCATGTTTAGTTCAGTTCGGTTCGCTGTATAATATCCATGTAAATATGAAGCTGCGTTCAAAAGATATTAATAAAATAAAAATGGCTATTTTCTTTCCATAACGATTTTGTTCCTTCTCTGTTTGTATGAATAAATACATTTAAAATTTACTTAACTTTTTTTAATTCATCGTTTCACTTCCAAGAACGGTTTCTTTAAACGAAAGTTTTGATCTGTATATGGGTAAACCTTAAAAAAGGCGCACCGGAACATCGCATTGTATGGTATCTTTTTCTGACTTACTGAAAACTTGTTCAATAACTTCCCCTCCACTTGGTCTGATTGCAGCCCCCCCACCCCCACCGCAACCCACATATTTCGTTCTTAAAACAAAAACTTTTTTAACCGGTAATTAAATCTTTGAATTTGCTTTTTTTTTCCCTTCGTTTTATTATAAAAACATTTTACAACTGTACAATCATGACTTCTCCCATCAATCATTAGTTGTTTATTTATCACGGTCTTTGCCTGAAGTTTAAATACAATTACTAGCAATACGCTCACTGGAGACTTTTATTGTACTATTGAGGTCAGACTCGGCTTTCCCCCTAACTTCTGGTACTATGGGAGGTGACGTCACGACGGTCATAGGCGGCTAATAGGGGAATGTTAGTAACACAATATAAGATTATCTGGGTGTTGGAGAACATTATTTGAGAGTCCTCGTAAATCGGCGACTCGGGAAGTTTTTCAATGTCAGCGCTACATGAAATTAATTAATTTTTTTTTAAAAACTAATTACGATTAATTTTGATGCTATGCTGCTAACTTTCAATGACTTATCAGCTACAAACAATGATCGGTATGTGTTATGTAATGAAATTATTGTTAAGCCACTAAAAATATTTCTTGTTGTTAATGTTCTCAACAAGATGAATTGTTTGCTTAACGTTATTTGAATTCAATCAGGGCAATGAAAAACTGTGTGCGGTTGCTATTAACAACGTCACACAAGCTAAGGATGTGGTTCTTAAATGCCTGTCACAGTTGGATATTTCGGTAAGATGGCGTAGATTATTTTTAGTTTTAGGGTATATCAAATGAAGTTTGACAAAAGATTTGACGTGACTTTTATAATACCAACCCGCCACCCCCCCCCCCCCAAAAAAAAAATTTAAAAATTTAAAATAGACATTTTTCTTAAATTTAGGAGTTTCTTAAACTTGTTAACTTACAATATGGTGGTTTTTTGTTTTCAATCCGATTAAAACTGTACGTGTATATTTACGACGAACGAAATGACATCACATTTCATTTAAACTTGCCGCCAACACGAACGTTTTTTAATGCTGCTTTCTCGTCTATCTAGGAAACCCGTGCAAAGGATTATCAACTTTGGGTCCTTTCTGGGAAAGATGGAACGCCTTACCCTCTCATAGGTGAGTCATTTATCTTAAAATGACTAGATCTTGTCCGTTTAATAGAGCTGGACATTAGCTGAGGTGGGAAGGGTGGTGTATAAAAGTTTAGGATATCCGCCATCGTTGGGGGTTCTTTATCTAAAGCTGGTGTCCTTCTGCTGAGATGCAACGCCGCCCGCCTCCCTCCTTCATGATCTCAACAATTTTTGGTCATTTATCACAGCCTCCTATGTTCTTTAACAGCCGTCAAACTTTCTAGGATCCCACATCTATACCCAAAGTTGCAAAATCAGAATTAATAATTACGGATATTTTCCCATTCTTAGACAGAAAATAGATCCTGTATAAATAGAAACGAAATAAAAAGGTTCTTAATATTTTGAAACGTCTTTAATAACAGAATCAAAACTCAAAATAAGCCCAAAACAACATTAGAGGTGGAAGGTTTCTCAATCCCACCTACTAAATTCACTTGACATAACACGCAAATCTATTTAAAGGGTCTTCTGAACAAAACGTTACCATCGAGTACACACTGATCTAGGGGATGATGTGGTCATCTTTTAAAATGATGCGTCTATCTCCCATCCCCAACCAAAAAATGTGGTTTGTTGTGATTTTGCAGAGATCCAAGGGTTGTGTTTTACAGAGACCGAAATTTCGAGATTTACTGAGACCCAAATTGTCGGGATTTACTGAGACCCAAATCCCATGTTTTACTGAGACGCAAATCCCTTGTTTTACTGAGATCCAAATCCCATGTTTTACTGAGACCCAAATTCCATGTTTTACTGAGACCCAAATCCCATGTTTTACTGAGACCAAAATCCCATGTTTTACTGAGACACAAATCCCTTGTTTTACTGAGATCCAAATCCCATGTTTTACTGAGACCCAAATTCCATGTTTTACTGAGACCCAAATGCCATGTTTCATTGAGACCCAAATCCCATGTTTTACTGAGACCCAAATCCCATTTTTTACTCATACCCAAATGCCATGTTTTAATGAGACCCAAATGCCTTGATTCATAATTCCCACTGTCTTCCTTCCACTGTATCATACAATTATTATTTTGTCGTCTGAACCCACATACACAATTTTCCCCCTGACTTCATGCGGTCAAGAATGCTCAGCGCATCAAAACGTTTTTCCCACACTCAGCACAGCCAATGTGTACAAAAACAAAAACATAACCATTTATTTTTGGAGCTCGGGGTTTAAACAGTTTTAGACAGTAAGCACGTAGACGTAGGCTTACTTCTGGGCTACTAGACAAATAAAACGAGAGTTACTAATCTATAGCAGAATTTATCTAAGGAATGATAACGTCGAAATAGTAATGTAAATAAATTAGAGCTGCGGAAATTAACGATTAATTTCTCAATTAATCGTTAAAATGTTATCGATTAAATATCGATTAAAATAATCCAGATCGATGAAAATTCAATTAAAATTTAAGAAAATATTTATATTTTTTCCAATTAATTTTTTAAAATAAAAGTTAATAAACAATATAATAGCCTGGATCACAGGATCTTATCGCGGAGGAACATAGTACAACAGCCCTGAGCACTTTAAAAAGTTAAAAATACAGTCGGACCCGGTTATGTCGACGGCCTAGCTAGGGGTTTGCCGAAAAGCGTCGGGATAACCGTGATCGATATAATCGACAACCAATAAGGTGGCAAAATATTAACATGTTCTTGAAATTTCTTTATGCACATGATTTGCGTTAATAAATGAGAATGTACATGCACGTGTTTTTGGAGTTTAGTTGTTTTTTTTTATTTTATATTTTACACAACTGCGTTGTCGTTATTTGTTTGATAAAGTGATCGGCATGCTATAAAATTAAACATACATGTTTGCTAACAACTAAAGGGATGCGCACCAACTGTTCATCCGTTTAATCAGGACTGGTTAACCTTAACTTCATTTAGTCGATATATTAGCTTATTACCCGGAGTTAATTGTGTTGTGTTACGGCAGAATACCAGAGCCAAAATGCGACAGACCCTGAAATCAAAGCGTTTTCTTAATAATAATATTCCGATATATAAATAATTTAAAAATTCACGTCATCACTGTTAGTTGAGTTGCTAATGAATTATTTTTAATTATAAAAAGCATTGCTTAGTAAGAAGTAACATAACGTAGAGAGCTGAACGCAAGCGGGCTGTGACGTCACCAGCAGACCTCGTTAGGTGGAAATTTGATACCTTCCTCTTCTTGGATCTAAAAAGATTAAGGGAAAATACAGACCGGACAGTAAAACTTCTGTAAAACAGGCTTTTCTTCTAACGATTGACCGGTCCGCAAAAACAAACTGACCTGACAACAATTGATAATCGAAATAACCGACGTTAAGTGGCAAATTTGGCCATCTTTTGTACTCGAGAAGCGACATAACCGTAGAGAAAATGCTTAGACAAATAGAGAATTTGGCGGTCCCACTTCAAAAGTGTCGAAATAGTAGGGTTGGCGAGATAATCGAGGTCGAGATAAGTGGGTCCGATTGTATAATTTTTCTATAATTATGAAACAGGGGAAATAACTCAATAAAACACACAAAAAGTCTTAATTACATTTTTTGAGATCTTTGACTTTAATCAAAAGTAACGATTAATTCATGAAATTAATAGTTAATTTTTCTAAAGTTAAAAATTAAATTTAAATTTAATCGTTACCAGCCCTCAAATAAACATGTTTCTCGTTTTCTTTAAAAACGAAAGTAACTCTAAAGCATTGACGAATCGGAAATCTTTGATGTGTAACTGCGTCATGTTATTTGGGCATTGGATAAAATCACATCCCCCTCTTCCCTTCCCAATCATCAATTCAAATAGCAGTTTTTTCTATTGGCTCAAAAAGTGTTATTACTTCTCTTTCTGTCATTTTGTCAGCTAGTACAGTGGTCCTCATTTTCTTTCTTTGATGACAGGATTTTACTCCAACCTTTTGCATGATCTAATCAGAGTGACATGGAGAGAAGCGCAGTCAAAGAAACCATCATCATCAACTTTTTAGACTTAAACTCATACCCC
>MUZC01001081.1:69079-107045 GCA_002072015.1 Radix auricularia | reverse complement strand
CCTCCCTCCCCCACGTCACGCATCGTCACAAAAGTGTGACCCCCCTCCCCCCCTAGGTGCGTGACGTCATTTATGGACGGCCCCTTTTCTCTGCATACCTGAATATATATATATATATGTATATATCCCCTTCTTTCCACCTCAGATGTTGCCCAGCCTAATGTTGAGCTGTGAAAGTTTCTCTCTCTAGCCCCTTCAAGTCTAGAGCAGCTAGGTCAATGCAATCTTTTATTACATTGTTTTAAAATCAATACAAATGCTAGTACAGCGGCCATGTTAGAGTTCTCAGATCAATAATTATGAGTCACTTAAGCTAACGGAATCAACTGTCGATTTCTCAGTAGCGTAGTCGTATTTCGTTGTAGATTATCCTTCCAGGTCTTTTCGGTTTGTTGTGGTTTTAGTCCTCCTTGTTTATTTTCTGTGTTAAAACAGCCGACGTGTATTGCCGAAATTGTGTCATCCAAAGACATAATCAATGGTTTACAAAATATCCTTGCTTTAACTTTTCATTTTTCAAAGGGGGAAAAAACCAACCATATAGTTTCCCCATCTATGGCGGCAAACCGTGTAAGTTATAACTTCACATCAGAGGCGTCACTAGGATGGTTCGGACCGCAACGGGTGATGCCCTTTCAAGGGGTAACAACTAAACGTATAATTGTTCTATGTTCCTGTTATTTGGCATTGACAAACCCTGAGGGGGATCTATAGGGTACGTCATTAGGCGATGACACCATGAGCTGCCCTACTGGGTGACACCATGAGCTGCCGCACTGGGTGACACCATGAGCTGCCGCACTGGGTGACACCATGAGCTGCCGTGACACCATGAGCTGCCGCACTGGGTGACACCATGAGCTGCCGCACTGGGTGACACCATGAGCTGCCGCACTGGGTGACACCATGAGATGCCGCCTGGTTGACACCAACCTTAGTGACGCCTCTTCTTCACTTTATTCCGTTCCACCATCGTTGGTGATAAACACGTCACTGGATGACTCTTAAGAAAATCAGATAAGTCCTTTTCTCTCTCTCTCTCTCTCTCTCTCTCTCTCTCTCTCTCTCTCTCTCTCTCTCTCTCTCTCTTTCTCTCTCTCTCTTTAATTAGTACGAATCCGATTCCCCGAGGTTGTTTTATTACAATAAACAAAATCTTAATTTTTAAATTTAGATTAAAATGACAGTAGTATGACATTCTGACCACAGAGGACTAGGCAAGTCATTGACTGATAGCATAGTCATTGAGAAATGGAGATAGCATTGCATCATTAATGGACTATGATTATGTTATCATCTTTTACCGTGTTTACTTTGTCAATGGTTCTGATGATGTTATTTTAAAACTTATTTTGACTTCTGGAGTCCAGATGTCCTTCACACACTCTAGTCAGAAAATGACTTCTTGCCTTACCTGGAGTTATTTGAAATCCAATTGTTGTTATTTGTTGCTTAACGAGAAATTTTGAACTAAAATCAAACTAAAATTAAAGAAAATGACATTCCTTCTCTCTCACACCAAATTGCATTACTTATTTTTTGTTGTTCTTTTTTTTTCAAGTAAATTTCAAATGTTAAAAAAATTAATTTTATCAGACAAAAAAAGTTTACTTGAATAAGTCATCAAGATATTTGGACAATAATAGATTATTTATTATTAGCACTAACAGTCCATGATGAGAATATCCAACCCTTAATTATATCTTCGTCTTCAAAGAAACGATTCAAAATATAATAAAAATCCGATCAGTGTCCAAATTTGCAAGTATTTCTGAGGTATGGTATGGTGTTTATGTTAGAATCCAAATAAAAGAAACCTAAGCCTACTGGACTGCACAACAAAGACTTGAAATATGAGGAGAGTGGCAAATAGGTGGGAATTTCCCAAAATAAAAACACAATTTCTTCGACTATAATTGCTCTATAGGTCTAACAGCTTTAAACTTGGATTCGCATTGCAGCACAAATAAATCCCATATCTGAAAGTATCGCTAATATTAAAATTATCCAGGGCCCCAACGTTAGGGGGCCCATTCAAATGTGATTTTGAAAAATTCTTTTCTTTGAATTCAGTAGTACCTAGTGGTCTCGGGTCCAAATATTTCTGGCTGAACCCATCACTACCATAACTGGACTTTAATGTCCCTTTTAAGATTCGTGGCTGCGCAGACATTTGATTGTTGACTCACATAAGTTAAGAATTAGCGTGCATCAAATTTTAATTACGATAATATAATTTCTGTGTTTGTATGATTTTGCTTTAAAAATGGATGATTTGCAACTCGGCAACTTTGCACACGTGTTTGTTATTTTGCATTAATGAAAGTAAGACAGTCGGGCCATTGAAATTACTTAAGATTATTTTTAATTTACTGGTAGCAGATGATGTAATGTCATCATTGATAATGGATGTAGTCTAACTAAAACAGCAGAAGACATATTATTCGATGAGAGTGTAACTAAAGGTGCTTTTAAAATATCTTTAAGAAGCCATGTTATTCTTGATATTATTATCCGTTGCTATTTTTTAAAACGTCAAATGATTATTTTGTTTAGAGACCCTGGTAATTCAAAATCTTACAATCACGCGTGGAGCACGACACCACAACAGTCGACCACGTAAATAGCTCTTCAGATAATCGGGTAATTTTCATTAAGAACCCGACAAGTATATGAAATATTTTTTTTTAAGAAGAGTTTTTTAAAATACATGTACTTAAATTGCATAGTCATCTCTACGTAAAATGCCTTAAAAGTGCAAGGATTCTAAAATTATTTCTCAACTGAAAAATAGAGCATTTTTATTTACTTATGGTGTTGACAAAGGGATTTGGGTGCAGTGGCGTAGATTCGTTTGGTGTCTCCGAGTCGGGTAAATCCAAGTTTATGCCTCTCAAAAGAAAAAGAATTGCGATTTTTTTCTGAAAATGTCACCTTTCATTTTTTAAACACAGTCCAACCTCTAATAACAGTAAATCGTAAAAAATTGGAACAAGTTGCTCCCTTAACAAGCGAAAAATTCGCATAACGAGTGATGCATTTCCAGGAAATCCCTTTTTTCCTGGAAATTTGTTTGTGAGCCGGTACTTCCGACCCGATATATTATTCTGTGTTTAGCACTCGGTCTGTTAGCGTATTGTTTTCGTGTGGGATCAACCGATTTAACACATTTTGATTTCAAACAGTATTCGTAATTTTTTATGTGCACAGTGTATTAACCTGTGCTAAAATGTCTTCGAAAAAAACAACCAAAAAAAAAACATAAGAAGACAATCATTAGAGAAAATAGAAATAATTACTGTTGAATGAAACGTAAAACCATTGAAAAACGAGAACAAGGTGTCAGCGTGGCTAATATAGCAGGCACTTACAATCGACCAACATCAATGATCTGCATTTTACTTAAAAACAATTAAGGAGATGGATGCTTCAAATGGAGTGTCAAGAATGTCTACGAAACGGTTGCGACACATGTTCGTCAAATTTTGAAGCATTGGTAAAAACGAATGTGTTTTGACAGTTAAAAAGAATTAATAATTAGTCATAAATCCATATTGTTGTTAACGATTTTTTTCAATCTCAGTTGTATATAAAGTTGTTAAACTCTTTTAACAATTCATAAATAATTTTATTTGAATATTTTTTAAATATTTTTTTTTTAAATTACAATTTTTGACCAGAATGAATGGAACGCATTATCTTATTTTTACATTAATTTGTATAGGAAAAATTGTTTCGTATAACGAGAAAGACTCTGGAACAAATTAAACTCGTTATGAGAGATTCCACTGTACAGGGAGTCCCAAAAAAACAATATAATATTACGCGTTATTTCGTTTTTTTTAAAATGTTTTTTGCTTCATATTCTATCTCTTATCTAAATTAAGTAATATCCGTAGACTCATATACGTGTCGAGCAAAAGTTGGAAATAAGCATTTTTAGAGATTTAAAAAAATTGATTTTCATTGGACTACACTTTTAGTTTAGAATACGTCACTAAATAAATAAGGGGCCGTCCATAAATGGCGTCACGCAATTTTTGTCGATTTTAAAACCTCCCTCCCCAGTGTCACACTTCGTCACAAACACTTAGATCCCCCATCTAATATGACGTCACAACGCTGTGCCGCCGCCCCCCCCCCCAATTGAGGTATTTTTCTAATTGAAAATGAGCATGTTTCAAAACACTTTCTTGTTATTTTCTTGCCATTTTAGTGGTTATTTAGTGCTAGGCTGCACTCTTCTATCGTAGCACGCGTGAATCCATGTGGCAGTCTCTTGATCTTCTGCATGTCGCACACTCGAAATATGTGGGGCAGTGTTGCCAGTCATGGTATTCCTCCTCACTCTTTTTTTTCAGCAGTTTCCGCCCTGATTTGTTCCTTGGCTCCAGTGCTGTATTTACCTATTTGCTAAACAATCTATAGCCTAAGGACCCCGCCTCCTTGGCCCCCTGCCCCCGGATCTTTTCCTTCATATTTGGGACTGATAAAGGATATCTGGACTTGAAAAGGGCCCCCTATATCTTAAATAGCTTAGGGTCCCATACAGTCTAAATCTCGTTTCGTAGTGATCCTTCATTTACAATTCCCCGTCATATGGACATTTCCTATGTCAAGTCCTCCCAATTTTGTATGTCAATGTTGGTCGCTTTTATGTCTTCTCTGCATATGTCTGTGTACCTGAGACCTTTTTTCTCTGTCGTTAGCTCAATGTCCAGCACGTCCTTGGGTATTCGACCAGGTTTAGGGTTGTCAGATAGTTTAGCATCGAAAGGAAGAGTTTTATTGTTTTTAAAGAGGCCATAATAAAAGAAAAAGAGGACGACAAAGTAGGACATTTTAAATATTTTGTTTGAGTCGTCCCGGATTAAACTCACATTAAGTACAATTTTATTGTAATAGCTGCCAATGTTCATGCAAAGAGTCTTTTAAAAAAACTGTTCAATTTTGTCTTGTAAAAATGATTTACGATTGCAGTATTGGTCAAACAATTGCACATCATCTACAATAATAAACTTCTCTTTCAGATAAAATATGCATGCCAAAAGGTCATCGAATTTGCACTCTTAAATTATATCAAGTACATCCAATTAAATACAGCTACAGCTAGCGGCTGGCTAGCGAAGTCAACAGTGCGCTCGCCTCACAAGTTGAAGGCCACAATAAGAATGAGAAAATGATTAACGCTAAGAAAGTCCTCCGCTGACCTGGAAGCAGTGGCGTAGCTAGAACTTTTGCCGCCCGGGGCGGTCTCCAATTTACCGCCCTTTATAGAAGCCACCCATAAATGACGTCATGCACGGGTGGGGGATTCCCACACTTGTGACAGGGGGAATGTTTAATAAATGTGACGTCCCATCAAAAACGTGTAACTTTAAATAAAAGTTTCACTTAAATATTTGATTGACACGTTATTTTCTGGCGTTTTACATGGCTTCACGCGTGTTACGATATTATAGTGCAGTCTCACACTAAAGACATACTCAAATGTAAAAAAATTGATTTGAAACATGCTCATTTTGAAATAGAAAATACGGTTTTATGGGGGGGGGGGTGGCCAAAGCTTTGTGGCGTCATATGGAAAAAAGTATTTATGACGACATGTGAGGAAGGGGCGGGGGTAAAAACTATAACATCAGCGAAAAATAGCGTGAAATCATTTATAGACGGCCACTTAAGTTAACCTTGTGATGGATTTTAATAAATTAATAAACATGAATAAATAATCGCAATTGAAGCGAAATAAAGGTTGGAAAGATTTTTACCATTGCATGACATACTAATGTAAGCAGTAACAAAAGTGGCCACATAAATTGGTGTACCTATAAATATACACTTATAAAATTACAAGATACTTTTTTAAAGGCCACAACAAAGTTACTGAGGTCGCAGGTCCACCATCCCCCCTCCCACCCTTACGATGCAACAACACATATTCAAAAAATTCATTACAAATTAATATGATTTTATTTTGTACTTATAGAAAAAAAAATTTTTTACAAAGAAATTGTATACATTAATAGTAAACATATTTATAAAATTACTTTACTAACTTTCATAGTAGAAATATCGTGTATAATGCTATAAAAATTACAAAGTATTTGTAATATCTTTGACTATGGTCAAAATTGCTAGATTTTATGGTTTTAATTCACTCATTGTGGAACGATGATATTTTTTTTATCAACTTCAGTTTGGAGAATGTTCTTTCATAACTAGCAACAATTGTTGAGAAATTTCTTAGCATAACTACAACTTTTCAGTTCGGTACATAATTTTACAATCTATACTGTTGAATAAATTTTAATAGATAAAAGGGTCTTTCCCTTCGTTCTTCTAACGTAGTGCCTCTTCCAACAGTGTAGGTACAGCTATAAAAACCGGCATCTTTTTTCTTTAAATTTTGGCATTTTCTTTATTAATGTCAAAACAGTAATTTATTTGATTAGAAAATTCTTCATTTAGTAGGTTACATGGTATTATATACGAATATTTTCTTGCAAGGATATGCTCCTGTTCAAAGCGTTCTTTTATTTTATTTTAAATTCTATCCATTGATAAAAACAATTCTCGTTGCACTTCCTGTTTTAAAGCTATAACCAACTCTTCTGAATTTTCACCTCTAATATTTTGTTTTGGCTGATAGATCTATAGATCTAATAGCGTTTTGTATTAGCATATCGCTTTGTTCCTTGAAATGGGTTAACATTAATTTCTTTTTTAAAATATAAAAAAAAACAGTTCCGATAAATTGAGATAACATAAAACATACAGAAGAAAAAGGTTGCATTGAATCAAGTAGAATTCAAGCATTTGATCTCATTTTATTAGTTACTTCTTCAGATTTAAATATTTATTATTTATGCCTTTTGAGGTGTTAATAAAACGGAGGAATTTGAATATTTTCATATTCTTGTAATAATGCAAATTATTTGCACATTTTTTTAATTGGATAGGCGTAACATTTTATGAAATAACTGTATTTTAATTTTTGCTACTTTAATGCAATAAAAAAGAAAATAAATTTAATTTTTAATAATTCCTTTACAATACTTTTATAAAAACTGAAACAGTAACATCATCTACTACTTGCAAGTAAAACACAAGTTTGAGCCACCATGGCATATAGGTACTTGTTCCGATATTATTCTGCGCTTGTGGAAATTCCATGCAAAAACTGCCGTGGCGATGTTAATAGCACATATTTTTCAGCCCAGCGGTAAAGTGTTTTTGTGTGTAGTTTTCATATATCTTTTACGTATAATGATTGATTTTCCAAACAAATCGATACCTTTTTTGAGAAATCTTAAATTTTCAACGAGTTTGTGTTCGTTTTTACAACCAATATGTAATCAAACAAATTTTGTGCGACCCGTTAATTAAGACTCGAAACTATGAATATTTTTGTTTGACCTTGGTTTTTACCCTTCAAAAAACTAAAGGGTGGCTGTCGGAAAAGGGTGTACTTTTTAACTGCCAACAAATGCCGCCCTCAAAATGTGTGCCGCCTGGGGGGACCGCCCCCCACCACCCCCCTCTAGCTACGCCACTGGCTGGAAGGGAATTGGAGCACCCACCAAGCCTCGAGTAAGCTCAAATGGAACCATTAGTTATCCCCTATGACCATTGGATATGTGACTTACTATATCCAACTAAAGTATTGAAATTAATCAAAACGTTTAAATCTTTTTTCAAAGTAAACTAATGCATGACTTAACATCTGGCTAAACAGGGTATGAGTGAGCCTGACAGGACGTAACAAAACAGCAAACGTCTTATCTTATATTTACAGTTGCTCCTTCTGAACAGAATATTATTGCCCCCCCTACGTTTATCTATGGTTTGTGTTTAGAAAAGACGTGGTTGAGATCAAGACTCATCGTTCACAAGCAAATTTATTCCACTGCCAAGCGACTACATTGTACATCAAGCAAGAACTTTGTACTATAGTAATAAAATACTCACAAGTAGTACTAGTAGGCAGCTTTTTCATGTATGCAATAATCTCAGAGGGAGTACTAAGGTTGTGGTCCTTCCCTCTGTATATCCGTTGCATCAGCAACCAGATATATTTTGTAATTTTTTTACAAACAAAATTGCTGAAATTAGGGCTGAGCTTGACAAAACGATGTTACCCCCACATAATGCATCTCCCTCTTTTGCTGTGAGTTCTAGGTTTGAAATGTTCCACCCTGTTACTGAAAATGAGGTCAAAGCTGTTATTCTAAAATCTAAACCAACGTCATGTTCGCTTGATCCAATCCCCACTCCATTATTTGTTGAGTCATTAGATCTTTTACTCCCAACAATAACACATATAGTAAATGAGAGTCTAACATCTGGTACTTTTCCAATGTTATGTAAATCTGCTGTAATAAAACCCTTGCTAAAAAAGGAAGGGTTAGATCAAAATAATTTAAACAACTATCGACCAGAATCCAATATTTCATTTGTGTCTAAGTTCATTGAAAAAATTGTCTTAAAATAACTTTTTTCTTATCTTAACGACAACACTCTTCTAAGTCCCAATCAGTCAGCCTACAGACCTTCTCTATATTGGTCCTCTTAGATCTTAGTGCGTGCTGCTTTTGACACCGTCGACCATCAAACATTGCTAAAAACCCTGCAAAATTATTTTGGGATTTCTGGCTCAGTTCTGGCTTGGTTTCAATCATACATATCTAACAGATCACAAGTGGTATCAGTAGATGGCTGTATCTCTTACAGAGCTGACTTGGTTTATGGTGTGCCTCAAGGCTCCGTTTTGGGTCCGGTACTTTTCGTGCTGTATACAAGGCCACTACTTCTACTGCTCGAAAAGCATTCAGTTAAAAGCCAATCATTTGCAGATGATACTCAACTTTACACTCACACTGATCCCGCTGATATTGACTTCACTGTTCAATTGATGCAGGAGTGCATTGGTGAGGTAAAGTCTTGGACTTTAAGCAAGCTCAAACTGAATGATAATAAGACAGAAGCACTGCTATTCTGTAACAATAAATCACGCAGTACTTTGACTCTTCCGAATTCTATTCAGGTGGCTAGTTCTGATATACTGTTCACAACATCGACTAGGAATCTTGGCTACATTATTTCTGACAACATGTCTACCAAACAACTTCATCAATCACATCTGTCGCTCTGCCTATACTGCCATTCGTCAGATCAGTTCAATCCGTCATTACTTAACAGATAGTGCAACAAAAACTCTAGTCTGTGCTCTTGTTCTAGCTCGTATTGATTACTGCAATTATCTTCTGTCAGGTGCGCCAAAACAATGCATTGAAAAACCACAGAGAGTTCAAAATTCAGCTGCCAGATTAGTTCTAAAGGCAAAAAAACATGACCATGTTACTCCGCTACTTTACTCACTTCATTGGCTACCCATACAAGCCCGAATTGATTACAAACTGGCCGTACTGTGTCACAACTTCTTTTCTGACTCATGCCCTTCATAGCTTACTGAACTTTTGTCAGTCTACTCACCAAGTCGTCAGCTACGCTCTTCTGCAGATACACGCATTCTCTGTGTTCCTAAGACAAGAACTAAAACATTTGGCGAAAGGTCATTCTCTTTTTGTGCAGCCAAACAATGGAATTCTCTACCATTACACATCCGTAGTATTTCAACTGCTAAGTCATTCAAGACTGCACTTAAGACACATCTTTTCAAAATTTATTTTGAAAATTAATGAAACAACATTTCTTTAAATGATTAACGTAGCTGATGTATAACGTATTGTTATTTATGTAGTTAGTATGATATGAATGTTTGTTTATTTAATATATGTATTGTTATCGCCATGTAAAGCGCTCTGAGCCCAGCTCCTTGCTGGGATACAGCGCTATATAAATTATCATTTTATTATTATTATTATTATTCCCGTGTTCTTATTAGAGTTTTAAATGATGTTTAAGTGTTGGCTTTCCTGGTTTATTCAGGCAACCCACGCCACGCCCGAATACCGGACAACTTGTATATATGTTTGTTTTTGCATACGGAATAAGAAAGGGGTTTTTATCCTTATGTTTATCTGAGGGTTGTATTAAGTTATCTTTGTGTTGTATTTCTAAAATGGAGTTAATTGCTTTATGTATAATTACTAAGTACTCTTGATTCTTCTATCATCTAGTGTTTCAAGGTTTACGGATTCATCTAATGGTGTTACTCTTGTGAGTTTTGAATATTATTCTCCAGTAATGAATCTGGCAAAGTGCCTTCTTCAACGAACAAATATTACACAAATAAAACGAATATGTCCTCCATTTACGGACGTGTGACATTATCTTGACGTGCACAAATCTGTTGAGGCGTCTTTGAGTTAATATGGCTGGGCCGCCGCTGCAAAATACTTGTTTGCGCCAAGACCCCCGGTTGTGGACTTTCTCTTGCAATTTGATGCCTAGGACATAGACTAAATTTGTATTTAAAATGTAGTGGTAACCTGATAACGCCTGAGAATCTTTGCGATTCAGTCCGTTTGCCTAGTCAGTAAGGGCTTGGCTAATAGCCGCAATTAGTGATAATAACTGGATCGCTGTAATGAGTGTATATACATTATAGAGGGATTTCCTGTGACAGAGAAATTTCCGTTTTTGTTGCAAGGAATCATGGGGTATTGCCTGATATTGGGGTAAAAAACATAGTGTGTGCATTGAGTATGGAGTCCTAAAATTCTGACTAAAGATATGGTAAATTATTTGGTAGAATTGGTGGTGGGGGGAGATGGTTTCAGCGGGTGAGGTCAAACTGTAGATATGAACAGTGCTTTCAAAAGTTGGCTCGCTACACATTAATGTAGAATTGGTGGTGGGGGGAGATGGTTTCAGCGGGTGAGGTCAAACTGTAGATATGAACAGTGCTTTCAAAAGTTGGCTCGCTACACATTGCGCCTTTTTCTGCCCTTTTCGGGGATGTTTTCAATTTTACCCTTACGACGTTTCTTTCTCTTAGCAGACAACTGAGAACAAACAGCCGAAAAATCTGGAATTCGCTTCTTTCTGTGACGCCGTAATTTTTACAATTTTCTTTTTGGTTATTATGTCTATTAATTTTTAATATTGTTATTTAAATTATTTAAAAACATTTTTTTAAAATTATTATTTTATTTTCATTTATTTATTTTTTTAAATAAATTGCGCTAAGCATTCAAAAGAGGCTTTTCTTCGTTTATTCACTTTTTACATAACCTCTTTGACAATAGCCAACTTATCTTTGTTAAGCTTGCATCTATTCGTTGTCAGTCATAAATTTCCCTTATTTTTTAAAATTAAAACTAAGTTCCCAATCTTCAGGGGAAAACATCTCAGTTCTGTTCTTTAAAAGCATGACCTCAAGATTTACAGTAGAGTAATTGCAACACCTGCAAGGTAAAAGCATGATGACCCAAGCCATAACATGGTGAGAGGGGACACCTGGGTAGGGTTTGGGAAAGATGACAAGCTCTTGTTTTATGAAGGGATTATCTATGGGGAGCTAACGGTTTGGTTTCACAACAATATGCAGCACGTCAGTGGGAGTTTAAACTTAGTAATCACAACACAAAACTCATTATGGATGCACTGAATTACTTTAGAACTGTTACAGAGAAAAAATGGCTCAGGTGCATGACGGCATAGATTTTAAATGTAGCAGCAAAAAGAGAAAAATTTGAGTCCCCCAAAAACAAAATTTTTTTTAAAAACATGGTCACCTCAAAATGATTAGTTAACTTTACCACAATGCTTCAGAACATGACACTTCATATACCACTTAAGTTCAGAACATGACACTTCATATGCCACTTAAGTTCAGAACATGACACTTCATATGCCACTTAAGTTCAGAACATTACACTTCATATGCCACTTAAGTTCAGAACATGACACTTCATATGCCACTTAAGTTCAGTACATGACACTTCATATGCCACTTAAGTTGAGAAATGACAAATCATATACCAATTAAGTTCAGAACATGACACTTCATATGCCACTTAAGTTCAGAACATGACACTTCATATGCCACTTAAGTTCAGAACATGACACTTCATATGCCACTTAAGTTGAGAAATGACAAATCATATACCAATTAAGTTCAAAACATGATTGCCAGTCAAGCCACCATTAAGCATTAAGAAACCACCACACATCATGTTATTACCGCTACTCACTTTCCCATATTTGTTTTAGCTTGTGTTGTAGCAATATGAAGCACTTCAAGAACAGACTCAGGCTACGTAAATAGGTTAGAAAAAGCTGGTATAATAGTAATAAAGAATTGAAAACAAATGGAGCAACATCATAACATTTTTATTGTAACATCTGAATCGTTAACATGTAGTTATAAATAAAATTATATGCAAGCATATTTAAATAATTATCTAAAATAATAAAGGATTTTTGAACATCAAGCTGCGATCTTAAAGATAACTTTTAATTCTTTTTAACAACACTCAACAACTAAAGTCTAATTGAAATTGTTTCCCTTGTCTGGAGGTTGTAAAAGGACTTGAAATATTTGACTAGAATTCAACCAAGCCTTGTTCATTTGTGAAAAATAATATCATAAAAAGTTTCCTCAACAGAGGGTTATAAACATTTCATTGATATACCTGGTGGTAGACAGAGCTAAACACACACAAAATAATTTTCTATATTGCCTTTTGAAGTACAACATTATAGTTGACAATGTGGTGCTAACAAAATGCTTTTCAATATCCACAGAGTTTTAAGTTAAATAATGAAATTCAGAAGTTTAAAACATAAGGCTGAATGAATAGACATGTAGGAAAATTACATAACTAAATGTTTTATCTATATATTTCTTTAAAAAAAATTTCAATATACTATTTTTGTATAAAAGGCAACATTTACCAATGAATGTTTAATTCATGAAAATCAATAATGCCTATACTCTTTTGATTATTTACTAATAAATATTGATATCTTGTAATTACATGCTATCCACTGCGCAGCTTTGAGAGAAGTATTTCATTTTTACGACATTCCTCTTTAAAGTCTTTAACAGACTTGAAGTATAATCTTTGTTTCTCTACTAGGTCCAGATGTTGATCACTTAACTGATCTCTCTTCATTTTCTCCTCTTGTCTCTTTTTCTCAGCCTGTTTGAAGTATAGAGATACAGGACATCTTTTAGTATAGAGGTACAGGACATCTTTAAGTATTGAGATAGAGGACATCTTTAAGTATTGAGATACAGGACATCTTTAAGTATAGAGATAGAGGACATCTTTAAGTATAGAGATACAGGACATCTTTAAGTATAGAGATAGAGGACATCTTTAAGTATAGAGATAGAGGACATCTTTAAGTATAGAGATAGAGGACATCTTTAAGTATTGAGATACAGGACATCTTTAAGTATAGAGATACAGGACATCTTTAAGTATAGAGATAGAGGACATCTTTAAGTATAGAGATAGAGGACATCTTTAAGTATAGAGATACAGGACATCTTCAAGTATAGAGATAGAGGACATCTTTATCAAACAAAATATTTATAATGTGGATGTGTTTAAAATAATAATAGACCAAAATAAAAGTATTTAAAATTACTTCTATTTTATATCTCCAATAAAGTGCAATATGAATTTATAAAATATATCTTTTTAATCAAAATCTTTTGCACTAACCTTAGCTTTGTTTTGCTTGACTCCTTCAACAATTTGCTCAAATTGCTTGAGGAAAGCCTCTTTATTTGTTGGTGATGACATAGCTCTTGATAAATAGACAAATTTCAGAATGAAAACAAAATCATGCTTGCTGGAATTTTTATGTTTTTTAAAATTATTGAGCAATAAATTTACTGAATTTATAACTGAAAATCCTACATGTGGAAGAAAATCAGCAGTCCCGAGCCTGCACTCTTCATGGGGCTTCCCGGAAAACCCCCTCAGCCCTCTGGCCCCCTAAGGGACGTAAAGACTGAGAAACCCACCCGGAGCGGTTGCAGCTACAAGCGGCCGCCTGGGCGTCCAGGACACTAGGTCGAAAACGCCTCCCACTTAAGTGTGCCTCCCGAGAGAGGTGTGGAATTTCCTACTGTGACTCGCTATCAACATAGTATCACTCTGGCGCCACCACGGCAGAGCTTACGCGTCTCAATTATTTAGATCGCCGCAATTTATAACTACATGTTAATATCTAGACACTTTGTATAGATTTAGTATGTTTGTATATATTTTAGTGAATTTTTGTTTACTATTTCTCAAATATGGCATTTGTATTCAAATGTCATCTGGAAATTACTTTATTGAAAATAACAAATGGCCAAGTTTAAATTTAAAACAACCAAAAGATTGTTTTAAAAAATGGCATATTTAATTTGCAACAAAGATTAACACAAAGAAATTCAGGCCATAAAAGTATATCATAGGCAATAATTGTTACTTACGTTTGAAAGTTATCATGGATTGAATTCAGAAGCTGAACCTGAAAATTGTTTTAAAATATTGTAACTGTATTTTTTTAAAGAATATTATTTTGAAAAAAAAATGTATATTTTTAGTTTTAAAAAAAATTCAAGTCAGCCTATTTCTTGAATAGATTTTGTTTTAATTAATCCTGAAAACAATGACAAACAAATGTGTAAATAACATACACATTTTAATTACTACTGGGCTATAAACATTCTTGCAAGAACTGAGGCTCGAACCCATGACTCTCTTTTGTCTCGGTTCGACAGTCCAGCACGCTACGGCTAGACCACCGCGCCCCTTAAAATAGCAGAAACTAAAGAACTTCAATGATAAGAAATAAGGTTAAAAATGTTTAAATGTGGCCAGAGACGGATTTTTCCGGATTTATGAACTGAAATCAGTCTGGGGCCAAATTATAAAAATGGCAGGATTATGGATTGCCGGAGTCAAAATCCGGTACACCCCTAAAAATAATACAGCACACAGGAGAGTGTTGATAGAATCTATAACAGAGATAATCAAGCAAAAAAATAATAAAAGTAAAATGGAAGGAAATTGGTACTGATATAAGGGAACCAGAAATTTAAAAACTTATCCATGGCCCTGGTCCTATGTTAACTCTTAAAGTCGCAAAGCGTCGTAATGCGTCTCTTCCCGCTATCCCTAAAGCGTCGTAATGCGTCCCTAGATACAAATCTCGTTAGAAATGAGATCTCGGAAAGTATAAACTCTTCAATGCTTGAAAACCGATGTATTTGACTTCCGGCAATGGCGGCCTTTGCCGGCACTAGTGTTAACGCTCGATTCGCGATGTTTTTTTGTAGTTTTAACGGCTTTTTTTTGAAGATACGTTTTCGTTATACTTCATTACTAAAATAATAGTTCTAAACTACAGGTAAATATTGTTTCAAACTCAGTACGGTCTTTTGGATGCGTAAAATAACCATTCTTAGCCTTAAAAATGAAGTCAGTATGACAATAATATTATAAATGGATTTTACGCAAATTTTTTAATTTCATAACCGGTTGATCGTAATATGGGAAATCCTTACGGGACTGAGGCGGAAGTTTATTGAAAACCTTCTGGGGCTTTAAGAGTTAACTGACATAATATAAGCTTTGGTGTTCAGATGAAAACGGCTTGTTAGATAAAAACAACCTGTACTGCAACCTTTGGTTGCATCTTATTTTACCAGCTCTTAGAAAGTTATGAAAAGACTCACTTCTTTATTTAAGTATGTCTTGGTATCTTCCAAAGTGTTATAGAGGGTAAAGAATTGTTTAGTTTCTGTGTGCTTGGAAGAAACTGGGGACAAAAAGTAAACAAAACACTAGTTGCATGGCTATCAATGTTCATCAATTAAGTCCTGAATAAGAACTTAGGGTAATGGGAAAAAAATTATAGTAAGAGGTTATGAATATGAAGATTGGGATGGAACTTATAAAATTTAAAATAATTATTTAGAATACAAAAATTCTTGCATACAGAAAGCTAGATATTAAAACTCTACGACATCAGAACAGCAAAGTGGGGGAACCCTGATTCTCAAACTAAACAATATTTGTAATTGTTATCTATCTGTTACAGATGCTCCTTCTATACAGTAGATTATTGCCTCCTACGTTTATCTATGGTTTGTGTTTAGCCCTGAAATCTTATTAGAGTTTTAAATGATGATAAAGTGTTGGCTTTCAGGCAACCCATTCCACGCCCGAATTCCAGATGGGAAGAAAGAAAACTTGTATGTGTTTGTTCTTGCATACGGAATAATAGTAAAGATTGAAATCTCATTTTAATAAATAAAATACAATGTTCAGTTTCACATATGAAAAACAAAAAGAGTTTAAGCATCTCTAACTATGCCATGAGAGAATTTTTGCTAAATCATAGTGTCATAATACTCTATAAGCTAGATGTCTACCTTGGTTATAAAGCTCCACAAATCTTCTTTGGTACTGACTTAATTCTGCTCTAGATGGTACCTCATCAATCTTTCTTTGTAGTGCTGAAATTTCACGATTTTTTTTGGCCTGTGGAAATAAATCAATAAACTCTTTAAGTGCTTAAGATTTATTACAGTGACCAATAAAGAAGTTGCATTTATTAAATTGAAAAGGAAAGCAAAAAGTTTAAATATTTATCTATTATTCTTTAGACATAACAACAAATCTCCAAATGTAGTTGTGCAGTTTGTTATGTTACATAACATTTTCAAAACAAACAAAAAACAACAAAACAACAACAACAAAAAAAGAAATGTCTTATATTTTAAAAAAATATTTATATAGATAAAAACAACTTTTAACTGACAATATAGTCTTTAAACTTTTACTTACAAGTAATAGACGAATCTTGTGCAGCTTTTCTTTATCAGCATTATACTGTCTGTCAATCAGGTTTACTCTTTCCTAATTTAAAAATATTAAAGGTGATGATCAATTTAAAATATATTTTATTTGAAACATTTATTATAAAAGAGGAGACATTAAAAAAAAAACAACTAATTCCACTACTCTGTCTTATCCCTCAACTTTGTTTCATATACTCATGATGCGAGACAATAAACAAGCTATAATTATTTTAGATTCACAAATAGGACAGTTAAGTTCACCAAAAGGAGATCTACAAGAATAATTTTAAATCCTTTCCATTTGGTGCTTTAAAAAATATCAAATTCCATTTTTTTAGACTGGGCAAAGTGAACTGATAAAATCACCTTGTCCTCTGAATCTGCTTCATCTCCTTCTTCCTTCAACTTCTCAATGTTTTCTTTTAGTCTTGTCATCTCTTCCTGGAGGTACAACAATTTTGTATATCATTAAAATAATGACCATGAATAAACATTTTTATAAATAAAATAAAATTACTTTTACAATTGACTTACTGTGTTGATCCTTACAGGAGTATTTCCTTTCAATTAGCATTAACTAGTGCGCTAACATTGAACCTCAGTTCTCACCTTACAATGGGCTTTAAATTCCTGCTCTTGTTTCTTCAGATTTTCATTCATAGCTACAAGTGACCGTAGTGTCTGAAGAATACTGATGAAGTCAAGAAATGAGGCATGAAAACACATGATTATACAACTCAATACAAGTACTGAAATATTCAATAGACAAGATAAGGAATCTGAAGTTTAAGCCAATTAAATTTAAAATAATATAATAATCACTTTACTAAGGAAATTTTCATTAAAAACTTCAAAAATAAACTTTGCTAGGGGTGTGGGGGGGGGGGGGTGGAAAGTTCTTTTGATGATGATATTTAAAACCATTATAAAAAATTAAGAAAGGCATGAGCGTGACCTTTGGTTTTCTCCAGCTTCTATCTCAGCAAGTCTCTCCATCTCTTTATCAATAGTAGCACTTTGACCTTGAACCTCCTCCAGCTTTTGTTTAGTTTCCAAATAGGCAGCATGAAGCTCCTTATGTTTAGTAGCCACCTAGTGGGAAATAATTTCTTAAGCTAGAAGCCCATGTATTTTTGAACTCTGTAATGAACTGGTTTTGTGAGTGTGGTCAGCTTGGAAATGTGATGAGTGGGTAGTGCATTGATTTTTTTTTAAGGATTGATCTCAGTGTAAATGACAGTTAGCAAGTGAAGTAAATAAATGCTGGAACAGAGAACACATAGAGTTGGTTTTAGAGTGATGTCAAGAGAGACAAACTGAGCATGTTAGTTGGTCATGCTATATTGTAAGTCCTGGTTTGGCAATTGTGTTAGGAGTCAGTCAAGAGAATAGTTATGGGGTTAAATCTTTTTAAAAAAAATTAAATTACAACTTGTCTGCATAACATTTGGTAATCAGATATTGTTTCAAAGCTGAAATGGTTGAATAAACCCCATTTAAAATAAACAGAAAGTAACTGATACATTTCTACAGAAAACTAAAAGCTTCTGCAATAGATTTAGTGGTAACATTGTAAGAGTAATTTTGATAGGAAAAACAGAATTTTCAAAATCTTAATTATATCATTATAATAGAAAACACGCCCAATCTTTCATTAGCAAGGTGTAGCCAGTGTGGATGAAAGCTCCTTTTAAAAATAAAAAAGACCTAATATTTCTCTTAAAATTCCAGCTGTAGCAATCCAGCCCTACAACAATGGCTGTCATTCAATTGTGAAAGTGTAAAACTTATTTATCATATAGTCCCCCCTTCATTCCCTCATCAGTTTCAGTACTGACCTCATCTAGTTACAGTACTGACCTCATCTAATTCCAGTACTGACCTCATCTAGTTTGTTCTGTTGTAGCTCTATCTGTTTCTTGAGAGCGCTGGTTAATCTTTTGTGCTGCTGGGCACCACCTTGACGTTCTTGTTTTTCCATCTGCTCTATCTCTGCTTGCTGTGGAGAATTGTTAAAAAGTTTTAAAATAATCATTTCCAGAAATGCATTATATAATAAATCTGACTCGGATGTTGAGATATAGTATAATAAATCTGACACTGATGATAAGATATAGAATAGTAAATCTGACTCAGATGATGAGATATAGTATAATAAATCTGACTCAGATGATGAGATATAGTATAATAAATCTGACTCAGATGATAAGATATAGAATAGTAAATCTGACTCGGATGTTCAGATATAGTATATTAAATCTGACTCAGATGATGAGATATAGTATAATAAATCTGACTCGGATGATGACATATAGTATAATAAATCTGACACTGATGATGAGATAAAGTATAATAAATCTGACACTGATGATGAGATGTGAATTGTGAAATGTGAAACTATGTGAATTTTTTAAAGGGTCAATAAGATATGCATATGTCCTTAACACGATATTCCATGAATAAGTGTCATTAAAGAATCAACTGGAATCAAGATTCTATGTGAGAAAAAAGGTTGACAAAGAGAAGGAAATATATTTAAAAGAATGTGTGTAACTAGCAAGTGACTTCACGTGACACATTAAAGGGTTTTAATCTAAAATTCATTTCGGGTTGTATTAAGTTATTTCTACAACAATTTTGATACCAACAAGATATAATAAAAGTTCTAATTCTTTAATTGTAATGACTTAGTTTAATGAAAGGCTTTCAGGTTACTTATTACACTGAGTAATTTTGATACTTATTATTGTTTCTCCCTTATTGCATTTCTTTTTCAGATAATCCCAATTTATTAAATTAATCACCTCAACAGAACTAAAACAATCTGCATGCACATTAGTATCCTTAGTTTTTATCTCTAAATAATAATGTTCATACCCCCAGCCCCCTAAACACACACACACAAAATCTCATGTTAAATGAAAAGAAAAGCCATTGATGTTCTGAAACAAGGTTCCCTTTAAGATGAGCGGTTGCGCGGCCACGCAGATATCTGACCGATGCCGGGCAGCAGTTAAGATTACCGTGCAGCAATTTTTGTAATATATTGCACAAAAAATGGATGGTGCGCAAATTTGCACATGATATTTTTTACTTTTTACACTGACCAATGAACCTTAGAGGGAACATTGTTCTGAAGAACTACGGATTTATTTACTGTAAAATTTCAAGTTAACTTTGTAAAATGTGTTGGGTTTTTTTTTCCATTAATTTTGGTTCACATTTTATTATTTTCTGCTGAATAATAGGGGGAAATTGTTTATTATTAAATTTAATTTAATATTTCAAAATAGAAAGCATATTTTAATTTTAAAAAAGTAAATAATTATAATTATGTTGTATTAAAAAATATGCAACGCTACAACAGATCTGTTACTAATTGTTTAAATAACGCTATGCAAATATGTGATAAAACTTAAGATCTTAATGAAAAAATGAGGTGTACATTGGCACCCTGAGATACAAATGCTTCAAGATAAGAAAAATCCAAGATAAGAAAGGCCACTCAAAGAATATTTGTTCCAAGACACAAAAAACACACAGCTGACAACACTGGGCATCTGACTGCATTCAACGTGCCACAAAAAGTTATTGTACCAATGACATTTGCCTGACTCATTTCAGAAACATTGTAAAAACCAGGCAAGCAAAGCTTCCTTGGATCAATATTTTGCTAACAGACCATTAGTAACCAAAGATGTTGGAAGTGAGGCAAAGAAAATGTAGAAAAAAAGTAAAACAGATAAATTAGAAAGCGCTAAAAAAAAAAGCAACAAAAAAAATTACATAATTATAAGTATTTTGGTACATTGTACATATGTTTAGTGTATAGCTGTGTTTATAAGGCATTAATTCATGAAAAGCTTGTATATAACATATTATTTTCATAAAGTTAATTGTTTTGTATGTAATGCCATAAAGTTATCTACCATCTGTTATCCTCTCAAACCAACTCCTCTGACATTTCGCTTCACTGTTTTATTATTATTTATAACATTTATAATGTGTACTTTTAAGGCTAGAAGAATCCTACTTTGTTTTACTCTGGTTTTCCAGTTGTTTTTTAGAGTTGTTTCTGTGTAGCTTGGAACGTATTAGTCATTTTACATGTAAAACTTAGTTCCACATACAAAATATCCAAGGTACAAAAGCCACCCCAGAACAGATTCATTTTGTATCTCAAGGTAAGTATTGAAAAAGGTGTCTTATTTTAGGGATAATCATACATATATATTTTTTTTAATATTTCAATGTAACACCTGGAAAACACATTTATTAGTGTGGTTAATTGTTTAAAGCAACATTCAACAGTAGATAAAAGTCAAAGAAAAACTTGTCTTACTTTCTGGGCATATTCTGAAGCCATTTGTTGGATCTCTTGTGATTGCATCCCCACTATAGATCCTACTGCACTGGCCGTTACTTTACCCTGAGAATTGTCAAAATATACAAACATGCAAAACAAACATCAATTTACACACATGCATTTTTTGGATGGTATAAAATATAAAAGATAAAATAGATTTGTAAAAATTGATATGTCATGATTAACTCTGTAAAGTTTTATGGGAACCCTTCAAAATTTTAAAAATACTACTTTAATTTTTTTTTAAATCCTAACTATATGCCAGAAGTTCTAAAAAAAATTTTGGAATTAATCCAGCCCATGCAAAGAACTGTATCTCCTAACACCGTCCACCCCTCCCCCGAACAAAAAAATAAAAAATAAAAGTTCTGTTAGAAAATATAGGACAAAACAATGAAAGAAACCCTTTTCTTTTCAAAGAATTTCAAAATGGCCTCTAAAAAAATAGCCTACACACAATAATCTATTGTCAGTTGATCCTCACTTTTAAGCCACAAGATATTTGGCATGCTTGGCACAATTAAAAATAAACATGAATTTCTTTTTAAGAAACCGAAGTAAAAACATCTGCAACATCTATTAAATAAATCCTTTTTGTGTATCATATTAATACTCCCACTTGAATAGCCGATTGCAGTGTTTGTTGACTAAAGTGTGGCCAATAATCATAATTAAACATCTTTTATACCTAACGAATATGTAATTTATGTAATTTCAAAAAGCAGTGTTTCAGATATCATTCACCAACATTTAGGTATTGCCCAATCCCCCATTCTTTTGAAATTCAGACCCCCCACAACCACCAATTAAACTCTCCACTTTGTCAACCACTGTTATTGACTAGCAGAAAAAAATGTGAGCAGCTAATGACAATTCAAATTAGATTGAAAGCATGTATAGCAAGCAGGAATCATTGGTATCATAACCAAAAATAATCATTTTTTAAACACTTGATTATTGAGGCTGGGGGGAAAAAAAGTGTCTTTATTTCTATTAAAAAAAAGTAACATGAAATATGATTCACATCAGGAAAACTAAAAATAGCAATTAAGCCAATTAAAGCCATTCAACTAAATAATATTTTCTAAATTTCTCCTTTATCCTTCTCCTACAGCAGGGGTCTCCAAACTTTTCTGTCCAGAGGGCGGCATTAACTGTCAAGCAGCAGTTTGGGGGCCGACTACTAACAGTTTTGTGGTAAACTACAGGTCAAAAGAGTATATATTTTTTTTTTAGATTATAAAGTCTCCAGGGGCTGGATGAGAGGGCCTCGTGGGCCATAGTTTGGAGACACAAGCATGTCCTACAGCATTAAATTGATATTACTTCGCATACATGAAGTGGTTGTATGTCAGGATGTAAGGTATTGTAGCTTAGGGAAACTTTATAAACAGAGCTAGTGTCATTAGGAGCGAAGTCGAGAAGTTGGTTAAGAGAAAGGTTGTTGGTTTTTGTTTTCTTGAGGCAGGTGTTTTCAGAGTAACCAGCAAAGAGAGACTTGTCAAACTTGTTAGGATAATGAAATAAAGAGTTGTGTCTGTGTGAAGTTTTGTATTTCAGCCAAACAACTCTATGAAAGTAGACAAGGGAGTAGGACGTGACAGCATGCAATGTGGAGTGGAAGAACTGATTAAAAAGTAAAAAATTATGCAAAATATTTTTAATTAAGTTTAAATCTTGATAATCATCACTGCAAAATTATGTTAGCAATAATGGGAAAAAACACCTAAAAAACATCAAGACTTTTAGCAAGTTTTCCAAGTTAAATATGAAGTCAAAATGCCATGAAAATGTTTGCAGCAGTACTCACCTCTTGTGATTCCATGGCAGACATGCCACTCATCAAAGATCTGATGCGCTAAAATGTAATTTACTTAAGTGAGTTTCATTCCTTTTTTGTTGATTTTTAAATTGTCAAACTTGCATATATTTGAGCAGTAAAACAATGAAAACATTTTAATCAGCTCAACAGATCATGAAAAAAAATAATTTATAAATTGAAATCTATGGCTGAAAATCACAAATAATAATTCTCTAAGAATGTAACTATCTATGACTCTAGTATTGTGTTCAACAGATGTGCAACATAAATTCACAATAGTAAGAACTGTTGTGGAGAAAGGGGGGGGGGGAATAATTTAGATGTTCTCTTTTTCAATGTATATTTTGTTTGAGTAACTCTATTAGATGCATTTACCATGCCATTACTTGGAAAGTTATTTCTATCATTTATGAATGACCAATGAAATCAGATGAAACATAGTTTTAATGGTGTACATGTGTTACTACTTTCTTGCAGATTTAGCATTACTATAAGTTTTTAATGATAAAGCCAATAACTTCATGTTGTTTGTTAAGAGATTCAAAAGTCTCAAAACATAGATGCCTCACCTCTTCATCTGCCTCTGCATCAACCTCCTCATCATGAGTCTCTTTAGTAAGACCAGGTGGTAAACCTTTCTTTTTGGTTGCTCCATCCTGAATAAAGTTTAAAAGAAACAAAGATATAAAGCATGACAACAAAAGGACAATAGATACACACAGAAACATACATTGTGGTCCGCTGTTAAATTTGGCGACACATTACAAATATTGGCAATAGGTAAAAACTGTATCTTTTATGGTTTCACTTAATTTTAATATAAAATTTCAACTTAACATATAAAATTAGAGGATAAAAATTCAGCTTTTAATTTCACCTTTTCATCCTTCTCTGTGTGAATGACTCCATATTGTCTGGCAGAGGAAAAGATATAAAATAAGAACACTTTTCAAAACAAATGAATAAGCAGCACTGATGTAACTCCTGTGCTTTCTTTTACATTTATAAAACTTAGCAAAATCAATTTCGATGACTGAAGTCCCTTGGCTGCTTTCAAAGTTTGATCACCTTGAATAAACTAAGCGGTTATTTCAAATATCCCATTCTAATTTAGAAATACACCACAAAGATAGGTGTTTGGTATAAAAATTAAAGATTTATTATTTATAATGCAAAAGAGAGATCTTTAAGTCAGAGAATGAGTGAACTAAATATGTAAAACCTCATTAGCGCTCACCCCATGTTTTTAGTCATGTTAAATCAATGTACTTAAACTTGATTTTTAAAAATCTTTTTTTACCTCTATTTTTATTTTTAAAAGTTTCAAAGTTAACATGCTGCTGCTTCTTTTAAAACAGTTAAAGGGTCACATGAGAAAAGAAGACTAGGAGTTTGAATCCTATTCCCAATGGTAAAACATTACTAAATTCCTAGTCCTTAAACCCTAGAAGTTTATTTTGTCATCCTAACCGTCCATATTCCAAGAGCGTGGATTGAACCCTTGTCTCTTCATCCTTGAGTTTGCCAACATCGTGGCGACGATAACGCCTCTGGGGTCTATAAGCATCCTGAAATTTTTAAAGCAAAATACTTAGTCTAAACAGTCTATGGGGCGTTGTAAAAATACTAATGTTAAAATTATAAAACAGTGCAGACCCATCATCAATATACATAATTCGCTATGTATGTCCGTTCATAACGCTACTAATTTTAGAAAGAAGCGAATCAGCTAAAAAAAAGCCTTGAAAAATAAATACTGCACCAAAAATTACTCTTTTCAAACATCCATATAAAATTGTTCAGTATGGAAATGATATTTAATTTTTTTCTCTTTGACTGTACATTTTCTGATTAGTTAATTATTTTGAAAATTGACATCATTTTTGACTGGTAATATACTAATTTAAAAATAAAACATTATCATTTCCTAGCATAAGGACATATTTCTACATCAATCTGTTGGTATTCAAAAAATAAAAGAAGAACTACATTTAAGATGGTTTTTTGATAGACATAAAAGAATACTGATAAGTCCCCCATACAAATAATGACACTTATTTAGTTCAGATCTGAACTTCATAAACAAGACAATGTGAATATGCTATAAGAGGAGACAACTTTTTAAAATTTCCTTTCACATTCTTTATACCTTCACATTTGATACAGTTTCTAAAGACTTGTCTTTCAGTGCCTCAAAGGCTTCATCCTTTAAAAAAAATAATAAACATAAAAAATATTTAGATTTCAAATGGTATCATAAATATTCCTTTGTCTTAATGAACAAATCCTGAAGATAACAAGTTACAGTTATTGGATTTTTCCAGGGTGACTCATTAATCTCAACACCATCATATCCAGTCAAAACAGATTTGGTTTTTTTTCAGTACAAAGTCTGATAATGAGTATACAAAGAACTTTTTAACAATTCATAGGGCGAGCTTAGATAAAGTTATTACAAGGTTAGATGTAGAGTAGCAAGATTAGACTTAGGAGACAGATGAGGTACAAGTTAGGGTGACCTTGAGATAACAACAAACAGAAATGTCATTTATTTTGGTTCAATAAACAGGCCATGGTTACGGTTAGCTGTACTTCATTAAAGGTTTCATTTTAAGGCCAATGTATGATTAACTATCTTTATAAAGACAGCTTCTTAAAGCTGTAATACTTATAGAAAGTTATTGTGGTGATTAAATTATGTGGGTCTGAAAACTTTTTGTGCAATAAGCTAGATTGGAAATACAGAGTCTTATATTTACAGGGCATATTCTTGTTTCAACTAATTTTCTTATTTTAAATACAGTGGTACCTTGGAAAATGTTCTAAATCAGTTACAGACACTTGGATGTATACCAAAGAAAACACAATCCAAACTTATTTTTATTATGAGAAATAGAGGGAAAATGATTAATCTATTCCCTTGAAAAAAATCATATCGTTATTTACATATTTATACATTTTTGAAGTGGTTGTGTAGAATAACTTAAGCACTGATTAATAAAATAATATACATAAGTAAAAAGAACTTTAACAAATTTTTTTCTTCAACTTTCCATTTATCCACATCAAAAGCAATTTTTAGAAATGCTCTAATGTCCCTGATTTTTGTTTTGCAATCAATTTAACCCCATTAGCCGATTTAATAGAATCTTTGTTTTTCATAATCATAGAAATCGTAATTCTTGGCATACTTCAATAAGTCTCGGGACGCGCACACCTATTTCATCTCAAATAACAATCTCTTTTTTTGAACTCCATGGTGATTCTAAATAAATTTGTTTTCATTGCTTGGCTCCTCTCATTAACTTTCTTAAAACTCATGATAAGTTAATTTAGTTTTAAATAATTACAAGAGAAACACAAAATCATGTGACAATGTCAGTGGTTGCTTTCGCTAGTGTTTTTGTTATGTTCGTGAAGTTTTGTGGTAGTTTTAAAGTTTTTTATTTGAAGATGTTATTTTGTTATACTTTTTTGTAAAAATAATAGTACTAAACTACAAGTAAAAAAGTATTAAACTCAGTACGGTCTTTTGGATAAGTAAAATAGCCATTCATATCCTAAAAGATGAAGTCAATATGACAATAAAAATATAAATACCTTTTAAGCAATTTTTTAAAATTTCATAACCCGTTGATTGCAATAAATGTGAAATACTTAAGAGACTGAGGCGGAAGTTTACAGAAAAACCTAATGGGGCTTTAAACAATAATGATGTTTTAAATGGCTTCATGCATGTTACGATATGAGAGTGCAGCCTTACACTTAACTAATAGTAAATACTTAAATGACAATAAAGTAAATTAAAACATGCTCATTATTAGATAGGAAATACAGCTTTTATGAGGAGGAGCAAAAATCGTGTGTGTGTGAGAGGGGGGGGGGGGAATCAACCAAAATAACTTTTTATCATTTATTGTCGACCCATACAAGTAGTATTCCAAACAATGGTCGTATATCAAGCAAAAAGTTGCGCATCGAAACAGGATGTATAGCAAGTTGGAATTATACCAAAGCAGACATATAAGGATGTACAACTGTAATTTCATCTGTCTAACAAAATGTTTTAGATTACCTCTGGCATCTTGTGATTTTTGCTGAATTGAGAGATAGAAAATGCACGAATGTAATCTCCCATCTCTTCCCTGGTTTCTATTGCCCTTTTCACTAGCCACTATGTGAGGTAAACAAAAAAACATCATGATAAACGTTTTCACCTTTAATAAATTGAAAAATATACCAAATTTATTTTATTTAAATATTTACTTGTGGTTAATATAAGAATTAATAGGAATTTCCTATGGTCATCCGAAACGTTAAAATTAAGACTACTCACTTGTACCACTGGAAAAATGTGAATGAAATCCAACCCTTGAATTTGATGAGGCTCAATACGATGTGGACATTTCATGCGTGGAAGGACAGCTACAATGGACTCTGTCAATGAACTTGAATATTTGAAATTAAAATTGTGCAACTTAACAATAAATCCAAATGCTTGTAATTGTAAGTCTTTGACTCAATAAAAAAAACTTTTTTAAAACATGAAAATCAGAGTTGTCAATTTTGCACTTATCAAGATATCTTGAGAATCTAGGTTAAGATAATAGCTCTTTGAAATTAGCTACATTATACCTTTCTCTAATTTTTTACTATCTCTATTATGGAATTTTCCAAATTTGAAAATTAATAGCATATTTTAGTAGTCAGTTCTTCATTCCAAGTGGTGCATGACCTTTAGAAAAGCATTTTTACAAAACATATATAAGTGATCATTCTCATCAGCAATACATATTAATTAATGTATTCAAAAAAAAAGCTGATGGAAAACCTTTAAAAAAAACAGTCATAACTAGATATGAATTAGGTATCATAATACTGTCTTTTATTTAATCAGAAAAGTGGAGCTTCTACAGCAATGTTAAAAGCTCACAGTCCTGTTTTTAAGTATTTAGAATGTCCTATTTAATGTACCTCTACTTACATTTTCTGTCCTATTGTTGAGTTTTCTTGAAAAAGCAAATCTACATCAACATCAAAGTTACATGTGGTGATGCACCAAGTCATTCCTCCAACTACCTGATGTAAAGGAAGATTTTATTGAAGACAGTTATTTACTTAGGACTGCCTGACAACTTTAGACACCAGAATATAAGGCGTGAAATGAGATAATTATTTTTCACTTAAATATACAATCTTTTACCATAAATATTTTTAAAAGTTACAACACTCTCAATTACTTTTTAAAAAATTATTGACAGTGCTGCTAAATTCTAAAATTTTGTTTAATCTACAAACAGCTGTAAGACTTTAAAAAAAAAGTCTAGGTTGAAAGAACAGGAGGTGAACAAACATTTTGAAGATCTTTAATTAAAAGGAATGTCACAGGAATTTTTCATTGATAGAGTATTAACAAATTTAATATCTTCTAGGATGCTTTGCTTGTAAATGAATGATAAATGATGAGAAATAAGGTGACTGAAAACAAGTTGGTGAAAAATAATACAAATGCCAGACAGAGCAGAAATACATTTATTTACACTAACAATTCTGACTAATAAGTTCAAATCAAATAAGTATACATAAAGTTACACTAAATTAAAACACTTGCAGATGCCAATTAATCATTTATAAATAGTGTTTCACACTATCGTATCGTATGCATCATAGTGAGTTATAGTGCATAGTGAATATATTACCCACATAGTTGAATAGTAAAGGGATTAATCCATATAGAAAAAATTATAAGTAGGAATTTTGCTACAGAATAGTGTAAGCTCATGTTAGCATGGGTAAGAATTAAGAATTAGTGGTCTGTTTATTCTATGGAAAAATAGGCCATTAGAAGTTCAATCTAAAGATGCAAGAGATACATTAAAAATTGTTCTGGATATCATTGTTAAATTCCATGCAGATTCCCTTATTTACACCAATTAATCTTTTTATAATTATAATGACAAAAAGGAGATTAGCCCTAGTAAAATTCACTTGGTGATATCACAAATACAAGAGAGTGTATACAGTTGTTTGACATTAAATTTTGTGCTCAAAATAATATTAAATAGCCAATCTATTCCTCTAATTTCAATTTGTAGTTGCATTTCATGATATGTGTAAAAAAATTTCCTACCACAAAACTTTTTTTAAAAAATTCTTATATCTAGAAGGGAATTAAAACATTAAATACTCCAGCAATAAAAAAAATGAGTGTGTTCACTATGGTAATGATGAGTATTTTGGTAGGGAATAATATTTTAAAAAACTGTCAAAAAAAAGGATGCAAATATGTGAAATAATAACTTGTCCATGCATAGTTAATTATGTATTCAAGTGCTGTTTTTAATTTCTCTACTGACTTTATCAAAAGGTGACAATCCTTTGATTCGAGCTCTAAAGTATCCAGCCGCAAGTAGTAAATCAATAGTTTGTTGAAGCTTAATATTTTGCTCTTCATCTTCTCTAGTTTCAACCTGGAAAGAAACAATGCATCTGGAACTTATTGGTCACAAATTATCAATTTTTTAAAAACTTTTGAGGTCAACTGCATATTAACACTAAGTAAAATATATCCCCTGCATTTAGTGATGAGATAATGTAAATGAACCTACTGAAACTGAGTTGATTTAAATTCATTAAGTGGTACACTGCAGAAGTAAGAACTTGTGGGTTTTGATGTGGTCATATTCTTCTCTCTAGATCTTGAGTAAGGAAGCATGTTAACACGCAGCAGGTGGCTGCCATCAAAATCCATGAATATTAATATTATTCCTTAATGTTTAAAAACTAATTTAACCTTGGCTTTTCGTATATTTTATTTTATGTTATTTTAATGCTTTCCATTTTTAGAAGCTAATTAACAACTAGAACTTTGCCATCTCCAACAAAAAGTCATTCGGAGCATTTGATTGGATAAAATGTTTTACATGATAGGGTACAATAATTTTTGTATTTTTTTAAACAGGAGTGGCTGTCATATGTGAAGAATCAATTTAAGTCACCACTCACATTCTTTTACTACTACAGCCTCTTGGTTTATCAGTTCAGTAGCATAAGTAACAAGAGTTTTTTATTCAATATGGAGTTTGAAGTTTGAAGTTATGGCAGTCGAAACGTTTACATATTTTAGGATAGAAAGTGCTCATTTCTTTTAAAATTTTCATTCTTAGAGACCATTAAATGTTTAATGTGACAAAGCCTGGTAATGCCCACCTTGTCTCTAATACCAAAACACGGTAAAGCACACCTCGATAGCGCTCTCTTTAGTAATGAAATCATAGAAAGAAGACGTTCTTTTGAATACGTAATATAACCATTCTTATCCTAAAAGATGAAACCAGTATGAAAATAATAATATAAATACATGTTCAGGTTTTTAAAAAATTTAATAAACAGTTGATCACAATAAACATGAAGTACTTATGGGACTGAGGCGGAAGTTTACTGAAAACCTTATGAGGTTTTTAAGGTTAATGACAAAGAATTTGCCACCACTAACAAAGTGCTGCCCAGGACATTGCCCCCTTGCTACTGACCCCAACCATAACCAGATATCCTAGTAACTTACCTAGAGTGAAAAACCTGGATGTCTAGACCACTTTAAGAATAAGTGGTACAAGGAATGGGCAGACAACTCAACTGCCAGAGGAGTATACACTAACGTGCCCATGCCTTGCCAAACAGTTCAGCAGTGGAAAATTATTCCAAACTAGAGTTTAGTGCCTCAAATGATAACAGAGAATTTTGTCGTAGCAGCAGACGACCCCGTCGGATGTTGCTAGCGTTACAACATGTCGTAGTAAGCTTGTTAACGGTTAACCGGGTAACCGGTCCTCAGACCAGGACCGGTCATCTTTATTCAGGACCGCCGGACCGTGTAACCAAAAAACAATAACGACAAAAAAACTAGTGATAACGTAGTGAAAAAAACAACACAAGCCATAACGCGCCTCGCGCCTCTCCCTCTCACTTTGTCACGGTGAGTAAAAGCGATACCACGATCCAGCTGGTTAGTTGTTGAGGCACTGTGACTGTACGAGAGCTAACACAGTGCGCGTTTGATGTCAACAACAGTCAAGGCCGAGGCTGTTTCTATTTATATTAATTATAGTCTGTTTCTTATAAAGACAAAGAAAGCTATAAAAGCATATGACCCCGTGACCTATCCGCATTTTCTGATCACCGGTTTATAGTCTGTTTCAGGCATTCAAAAACTTATCGGCGCACGCCGCTTAGTGAAGTACATCTACCTTATTACAAGAGGTATTTGAAAGACGTAACAAAGATACCGGGCGATTAATCGGCCCACAAATTCGAGTTTGGTCTTTTAGTGACAGTTTTCCTGCTAGTCAAAGGCATTTGATTACCACATTAATAGTACGCCGAGTGTAGCTCAAACCCGATTTGAACAGAAAAAAACGGGGAGGGGGAACATATGCGTCGCAAAATTCAATTATTCTGGCGAGTTGACGATTGAAAAATAATNGTTTACTCCGTAGCTTTATAATTTTATTATATTATAAATTTTAATACGCGAGTTGATCGGCATCACACAGAAGAGAGGTAAACATGACGTCAAAACGGACGGGGCGAGGCGTTGGTTTTTTAAACTAATGAAAAATACCTTGCTAACTTTAACTCTTAAAGTGCCATAAGGTTTTTGGAAAACTTCCGCCTCAGTCCCGTAAGGATTTCCCGTATTACGATCAACCGGTTATGAAATTTAAAAATTTGCGTAAAATCCATTTATAATATTATTGTCATACTGACTTCATTTTTAAGGCTAAGAATGGCTATTTTACGCATCCAAAAGACCGTACTGAGTTTGAAACAATATTTACCTGTAGTTTAGTACTATTATTTTAGTAATAAAGTATAACAAAAACGTATCTTCGAAAAAAAACCAGTTAAAACTACCGAAAAACATCTCGAATCGAGCGATAACACTAGTGCCGGCATCGGCCGCCATTGCCGGAAGTCAAATACACCGTTTTTCAAGCATTGAAGAGTTTTTACTTGCCGAGATCTCATTTCTAACGAGATTTGTATCTAGGGACGCATTACGACGCTTTAGGGATAGCGGGAAGAGACGCATTACGACGCTTTGCGACTTTAAGAGTTAACAAACGATTGAATCTGTCCTCTTATTTAGACCCACAACGGACGGGGCGAGGCGTTGGTTTTTTAAACTAATGAAAAATACCTCGCTAACTTAAACGAACGATTGGACCTGTCCTCTTATTTAGACCGGTGAACTACGAGTCCTCAAAATAAAATATAAATGAGACAATTAACCATCACTGTTAAGTTAATTTTTTTGATTTTAAACAAAAATGTTTTGAATTGAGGGCAATGCGGAAAGAGCTGAACGCAAGCGGGGGAAGCGGGCTTTGATGTCATCAGACGACGCCAGGCGACAACATTCTCTAGTTAGTTCTCAAATGGGTCTCAAAACATTAGGGATACAAGGACGAGCGGTTAACCGTTCTTTTTTTTAACGGTTAGCCGGTCCTCAAAAACGAGCGGTCTTAACAACCTTATGTTGTAGCGCTAGTCAGGAAACTAGTGCTACAACATGTCGTAACAGCAGACGATCCGGCTGGATGTTGCTAGTGCAGACCTGCCAACTTGCCCAAAAAAAAAATCTGTAGATGGTGCGCGCGCAAGTCGGGATCGCGAGTCATTAGCGCCGTGGTCTAAATCTATACACTTAATTATCAATAGTTAAATAATTAAAAGTTAAAGAAATTATCATTTACCTTCATTTTCATGTAATAGTCCACAGAATGAATATTAACATCATTACAAATGTACATATATACATATGCACAGAACAGAATAATCATTATTTACATATGTACACAACTTGCATGTGTTCAGTTTGACAACATTTCTCTTGTACTTGTGGCCTTTTTACATTTGCCCAACAACTCTTTGGACATATGTAAGTTGCCATGGCAATTGGTAACTTTGGTGACCAACAAATTAGACAGAGTCTCCACTTTCATAGAGGCCGTTGACTCTGTATAGTTTTTCTTGACAATAGAAAAAATTCTTTCGGCATCTGCATTGCTGTGGGGAATGCAGCACACTGCAAGCATGGCAGTAGCCAAATCCTTTAACGCCACTTGGTCTGTTATTGGATTTTTAAAGTTTTTCAGGAAGTGCCACTGTTCATCCACCCTGGTTGAGGTAACCACTTCCTTTGGTAGGTCCATAATCTGGTACTTCCTGAATTGTTCCTCATAGGAGTCCAGTGAACAGGTCATTGGAATTTTCTTTTAAAAAAATTGAAAGTTAAGCAATGGTACCACTATCTCTCCAATTCATATTTAACACTTTGGCATGCTGGTAGAGTGGGTCAGATAGTGGAAATTTCTCTTTCATATACTTGAGAGCTACAACATAGAAAGACTTTAGGTGCTCTACAACCACTTTTCTTGACTTCTCATTCAGCTTTTCCAAAAGTGCATTAGTTTGTAGTTTCACTGTCAATGCTGTTACTGTTAGCTGCAGCTGCATGTTTCTTAGTAGTTATATGTTTTTGAATATCATTATAACCACCCCTTTCTATGCTTAAGTGGGTTTGGCAAAGATTGCAAAATGCAAATGTTTCCCCACGGGATGATGATCTAAGAAACGAATGCTTCTCAGTATATTAGTGTATTCCTTTCTAAAACGTTGAGCACAACAATTTTTTTTGGTTGGAGTTTCAGCATTGTCAGATTTGACCTCATTTGTTGCCACGGCAGATCTTTTCAAAAATTTATCCATGTTATCACGTTAAGCTTCCTCTTTGAAATTGGCACCACACAATGAATTATTTTTAAGTCCAATAAACGGATGGATGATAGAATATCAAGTGAAGAATGACACAATAACTTAAACAGCGGTTCCTTTAAATAATGGAAGTGCGGGAGAAAAAACAGGAAGTCATCATATAAATCAAGCAGTTCCTGTCTTGCCATGTCGTCTTATTTTTTTGGGGCTTTTTCTTTTTATAATTTTTTTGCATTCCGATTTTTCATGGTGAATTTTTTTTTTTCGGAAAATCTGGAGATTAAGTGTCTTATCGGGATTTCGTAAGCATGGGTAAAAAATCCGTATAATCCCGAAAAAATCGGGAGGGTTGGCAGGCCTGCTAGTGTTATCTTGTCGTAACAGCAGACGACCCGGTCGATTGTTGCTAGCGTTACGACATGTCGTAGCGCTAGTCAGGAAGCTAGTGCTACGACATATGCAACTTCTGCTGCGACTAGTTTTAGTCACTCTTAGCAGTAGACACCTGGAAATAATTAAAACAAACTCTTCTTTATATTGTATACGCATATATATTATAATATGATATTATTTGTGTGTGTATTAATTCTAAAATCTAAATCTATTTAAATAAATTATTTAAATAGATTTAATATTGGTCTACCGATTATAAATATATCAGCTGATTTTGCTATACTATAGTATTTTTGTGTAAATGATGCCGATGCATTAAAATTTAGTATACCGTAAAGCCTAAAGCCGTAAATGAAAATCCTCAAGCAACGATTCGCGCACAACCGCAAGAATGTAAAATAATTCGTTTCGTGTGGAATAATAAAATGTGCCGTGTGCAGACTTGTCACAGGAAACCATTCCATTCATCCTTCTACCTCATTTTCACTCTATTACTAATACTATTACTATAATTACTATAGAGGGGGGGGGCAGGTAATAACAACCGCACAGGACTCCTCGTTTTTTCCCATTACTTCGTGCTGCAGTTTGTGTCAGTTTTCTCAGCCCCCCCCCCCCCCCCCCCGCCTCTCTTTGCACTATTTATGACGAGCAAGTCGATGCGCTATGCCTCCTTCGTCTTACAATGGCTTCAAATACCGCTTTCCCCACTTGCGTTCAGCACCTTTTCGCAATGCCTTCCATTCAGAGAATTTTTCAAAAATATCTTCCAAACAATTAAGTAACAGTGATGGTTTATAGTCATTTTTTAAACTCACGCCTCACCTTTTTCCTTGGTGATGCCGACTGAGTGTTAGTAGTATTAGCATAATTAAATACAGCTTTAGTCGTAACTATAAGTAAGCACATATCACATTTTTACGACTGTCATAGCAGCAGACGACCCGGCATGTCGTAACGCTAGCCAAGCATATGTGGATTGGCTAGTGTTACGACACTTACGAATAGTCTAAAATCTAAATATTTTTATTTTAACAGATTTATTCAACGTATCTGCTTTTCAGAATAATAACAAAAATTATCAGCATACTCATTGTGATTTTTTTTTTTTAAATTTAAAAAAAAAAAAAAAATGACTGCAGCGGGATTCGATCCCGCTATCACTAGTATCATATCATTTTCAAATCAACCGGACTATCACTTGATCTAGCGAAGCTGCTGGGAAAGTGTTATTTTTTAAATTTATAATTTGTTTTTCATTTAATGGCTCAATCTAGATTTTTTTAAACCTTTAACTTTAAAATTCATTAATAAGCTTATCTAGTGTTCATGATATTTTATTAGGCCGGTGCTGCTCGTCTCGAAGTTCGAGTCATCCAGCATGAATACTAGTCGTCTCCAAGTGACGTCACGGTCATGGTGGCCTTCTTTGTTGTTATAGCACATCCTTTAAAACGCTTTAAAATTCTATAGCTATACCTAACCCAAACCCTAAAACCTTCAATTTTCCGAAAATTCTAAAGCTATACCTAACCCAAACCCTAAAACCTTCCATTTTTTATAATCCGACTTCGAGACGAGCAGTATCGATGCTTCTTCGAGACGAGCAGCCACTTCGAAATTGGCCGGGTATCGATGCTTCTTCGAGACGAGCAGCCACTTCGATTTTATTATGAGAACTATAGTTTAGTATTTAAGTTTAAGTATTAGTAATAGCATAATTGAAATACAGAAAATTGTTTACGACATGTCGTAACGGCAGTCAACCCGGGTGGATGTTGCTGGCGTTACGACATATCGTAGCACCAGCCACATCCGCACGAGTTGTCTGCCGTTACTTTGTTGTAGCAGTAGACAGTAGACACTCCGTTTTAAGTATAAATTTCTACATTCATGGTGAATTAAACTTTGTGACTTCTTAAATAATTAGAACATTAACAAATTCTTTATTATTATTAAACTTGGGCTGAGACTGGTTCGACATGGGCATGGGGGGAGGGGCGGGGGCGTCTTTTATTAACATGACTGACATTACTAACGGCTAACTAACGGACGGTTAGGACAGGTAGGGTTGGTTGGTCTCAACTCAAGCCCAATCACTGACTTTGTTTATTTATATAATTCTTCATCTTCAATTTTAAAATGGTATAAAATATTTTTTAAACCTCCACTTTGTTTCCATCTGCATCAACAGAGGCAAACTTCTCTGACCCTGAACGAATTCTCCCGGCGAAAATACTTCCACTGGATAACGTAGCCATTTTCATTCAGTCATGTGACTATAAGAAAACAATATCACGTGACTAAATGAACCGGAATTGTAATATAGGGGATTCCGACCCGTACGACTTCCATATTTTTCGTTTTAAATAGACCAAGCAGTCGGCTATTAAATCAACCACCTTGATTGGTTAAAGACTGTCAGCCGAGATCCAAGTTTCCTCTGTGGCGTGATAAAGTCGGTCAGCTATCTTTCGATGTGTTTTTGTCAGCTGTTATGGTGGAATGGTATCTCACCTCTTGGAAATGTTATAGACTCATTTAGATAAGTGAGACCACACTTAGGGCTAGGGGCTTTTCACATTCCAAAACCTTGTTTTTGTGCTGTAGCACATTGTTTTCTTGCAATAATACAAAAGTAGGTATTCTTAATGAAATTTTTCAGCCTTTTCTTTTTAGCTTTTAATTGAGCATTTAGACTCAGTGACTTAGTAACTAGTAGGAATTGAGTTGTGACAGCTCAAATACAATCAGTGTTGAATCAGTTAATTTTTCAGTAAAAGTAGACTAAATGAAAATGAAAACGCATTCTAAATCATGCTAATAGTAAATGTAATAGCAATAAATAGAAATAATAATTGTTACTATACTATAGCAATATTTATTATTTAGGCATATTAATTCATAATAATAATTATATTATATCGTTGAAGTTTTGAAGTGTACCCCCTTCCCTTTTACTTTTACAAAATAACACTAAAAATATTTAAGTCAAGTGCATTTTAATTTTCACTTAGACATCAGACTAGACAGAATACTAGACTAATGGTCACAGTCACTAGTTAATGACCATGTCATAGCCATGGGATGGTCATAGTACTCATAGACTTGGCTCTTACTCTTGGTCATGGTGTTTTTAATTTTAACTTCTACTTCTGTGTTATTAGTTTTTTATAAGGGCAATCCTTACAGTACATAATTCAGCGTAAGTTCATTAAAAATTTTAAAAAACAAATTAGGTCAGGTAGACCAGCCGCTCCAATAAATATTTCTCCCAATGTTAGACCTGCAGCGCAACTAGAAGGCATTCATTGAACTCACAAACTATCGAAGGACTATGGATGCAAGCTAAGAAACGTAAATCGAAAACTCCGGTATTTAATCAGAGTCAGAGTGGTTCAAGTCTGTTACAAGCTACTTGTCAGACTTTCACTGGCGCAACAGTCACAAGCAGAATGTTTTAGACAGCCATTCTGAAATGCTGTGTGAGGTGTGACAATTACAATATTTAGTATTTAATGAATGCTTATCAGACAATATGTATCACTTGTCTATTTTTGTCAATAAATAACATACTTTCTTGAACTATCTGGTTACTTCCCCTTATTAGCGTAAAATAATTTGGGACCGGGATTCAAAGGATTGCCTTTATAATTTATAAGTTGTAATAAGTAAATAGCAAAAGAGTCTATATTAAAAGTAAAAGTAAATAGCTCGATCTCATTCTAAGGCAAGGCCCTAAATCAAGGCACTGTCACTGCAAGGCTAAGGGGTGTTGTGCTATATTTTACCATTTGTCACTGCCCCTTGCCCCTGTCACAAATCTCGGGAC
>MUZC01001081.1:56849-69071 GCA_002072015.1 Radix auricularia | reverse complement strand
CCCCCCCCCCCCCCCCAAGTATGTCACACTTGCGAACAAAAAGAATTTTTTTTATTAACAAAATAATTAAAATTTAATATAAAACACTGATGTCACACATGGCCATGGCCTGACACCCCCTGTCACAAACTGTCACACTTTCTTACACCCGCTCTGAAGTGTGACATACATTATGGACAGCCCTTAAGGATCAAAATTGCCAACTCTGAATGTTGCTATTTCACTGTTCTAAAAAAGCTGCTATTTATTTTGAAAACTTATATGATGTAATTGAAAATAAGCCTACAGAGTATTCGGTAGTATACCTATAAAAATACCATATTTGCCATGAGTTAGGTTGTGGTCTGTGGTGGTGATTTAAATTTAAGTAAAGTTTCTAGATAAATATTACTATTACTTTAACTTATCATATGATCGAATGCTAATATATACATTCATATTTCATATCATTCAAATATTTTGACTATTTGCCCATGGAACTTGAAAAAGCTTGCTCTCACTCTCAAGAGCTGTAGTTAACATGCCTTCAAAACAGTACACCCGTATATCACTATATAACTATATATTGTGTGAAACATGTTTGAAATAAAAATTGTTTATATTTTCCAGGTGCAGTTTCTCATGGGTAACATGAAGAATCTTGTAGCCAGGGGCTCTGTCCTTTTTCTAATTGGTGTTTTCTTTGCACTCGTGCTTAATTTACTTCAAGTTCAGCGACAAGTTACTGTTTTTCCACCAGAAGTTCTTGCCAGTTTATTTTCATCTGCTTGGTGGGTTCCACCTAGTTGTGGCACTGCTGCAGGTACCATTAATTATATTTTGCAACCTTTCTAAACCTAAAAATTATACTATTACTCTAACTCTAATGGTAAAATATTAACATATTTTAATAATGTTTGTTATAAATTCATTTGCACAAATGTCATGGAATTATAACACTTTTTTCACAGCTGTTATTGGACTTTTATACCCCTGCCTTGATAAGCAGCTGGGAGAAGAACTACGTTACAAAAGAGAATGGAGCAGTGTAATGAGATGTGTAGCTGTGTTTGTAGGAATAAACCACGCCAGTGCTGTATCCTTCATAATATTAGATTTTTAAACTTGAATTAGAATTTTATCTTTACCAAGCTACCCTTTACTAATTACAGTTCCTGTTGCATAGCACATTTACTAATAATTCTTAAATGAATTATTTGGGATACATTCATGCATAAAATTATTCCCCTTTAATACCTTTAAATTAAAATTTGTCCAGTATATGTTTCACATTCTTTTACTGGCCTTGCCAAGGCCTTTGGGTCATCATTATTTTTATGTTAGTTGCCGTCTTAATTGATCTATAGAAATAGTAGTAACAGTTGCGTTGTCAACATTTGAAAAAGAAGAGGAAGTCATCAGATAACTTCTTACCTACTAGGCACTGGACAAAATATTAATTAAATGACAATGTTAGCTCAAGCATGGCAACTAAGAAAGCTGTATCACTATACAAGGCTCTATAGCTTTTCCACAATCTATAAAGAGCATGCCGTTTAACAACACATCTGACAAAATTAAAGTGAATTCATGTCCCTTGTGTGACAATGTTATCGTAGAACAAAGTAAAGCAAAGTGGCCTGCAGTAGAGCATGTTTCATTGATTACACATATATATATATTATAGACATATCAATGAAACATGCTATACTGGAGGCCACTTTGCTTTACTTTGTTCTACGATAACATAGTCACACAAGGGACATGAATTCACTTTAATTTTGTACATACATATATATATTATAGACATTAGTTTTTAGAGCATTTATGGGGGAAGGATTTTTTAGTCAGCTGCTAAGGGAAAAAATATGCTTTATCACATTTTGCATTAGAAGTTAGAATGAAATTTTCAACAAGAGTAAGACTAGTTGGTTTTTGCCATTGCATTATTAATTGAATTTAAAATAATGTATATATATAATTCACCAAAGCGAGTATGTGCAAACAAGCCTAACAAATAAGTCTCGCTGGGATCGACCAATTTCTTGAGACCAACAATGGTTCTTGCATTCACTTGCATTGTTACTTCACAGAGTAACATGGCATTCGTAGTGTAGAGGTAATCACGTCTGCTTTAAAGTGGGGGGGGGGGGTGTCCTGGATTCAAGCCCCAGCGAAAAAATTGTTTTTTTTTATAATTTTAAACAATGTGGGTTTGTGCCAGTTCCTTTTCCCCTTTATTGTGAACATTGCTGACTCTCCCTGGGGTCGGCCAATCACAGTTCATAGTTGGCTAGCTAGGGTGGTGGACCACTGTCTTGAGAATAACAATGCATGGATGATCCCCCCCCCCCCCCCCCCACCACCAAAGTTCACTTGTGTTTTTTTTTTATTTCTTCATGCTGTAGTTTGTGTCCATTCTTTCTCCACTTTCTTTGCACTATTCATGAGCAAGTCCGTGACCTATGCTAAGCCACGGGACATATCTAGTTTATATTAAAACATGAAGACACTATTCCATTTGTCAGAATTTTGCCTTAACATGTTCCTCAGAAAATAGACTTTGCCAATAACATCCAGCTCTCTGTTAGTTTGGCAGCTATGTCTATAGGACTTTGGTGGCTGTTTGATAGGTCTAGGTCTGGATTTGGTCTTGGTGTAGGAATTGCAGTGCTGGCCACATTCGTTACCCAACTTCTAGTCTACAACGATGTTTACAGGTAGAGATTTTGTTTTAACATGGAATGTTTTTGTTAGTTCAATATTCTTATATTTATTCAGTTCAAAGAATAGTGAGGAGAGTATTAGCATGAGAGCATTATTTATTAGTTGAAGAGGTTATTTTTTGTTGTTATATTATATTAAGATTTGACATTATTTGTCAAACAGATATACTGAGCCAGACTTTCTTTTTGTAAGATCATGGCTACCCTGTGTCTTTTTTTCTGGTGGAGTAACAATGGGCAACATAGGAAGGCAATTAGCCTCAGTAAGTTCAGTAAGTCTTGTTTCTTTTATATCTTTTAAATAGACTTTTTAAAAAATTTATTACAAAGGGTTTCACTTTGTGTAAAGTCTAAGCTCTAAATGTTTCACTTCAGCCATATGTTATCCTCTTGGAATTAATAACTGTATAAAACTATCTCAGTTAAGAATGCATGCAATTTTATTTTTTTAGTATCCCTATTCTCTCCCCCTAGAAAAAAAATTATTAGAAAAATTATTATTCCTATCCTTGTTTAGTCTGTTATATTTTTCTGTAAACTTATATTGAAAGTTATAATAATTAAAAAGACTTGCACAACCTGATAACAGTTTATACTTAAAGTAGTTTAAATAGAACAACACTATAGTCTCCAGAACATTTAATGAGGTTGTCCACGGACCGCAAGTTATCATTATCTATTGACCTCTTTTATTTTTTCCAATGCTATGTTACAATGTTAATCATGTGGTGTCACTGTCATTTTCCAAAATAATAATTTTTAACCCATTAAAACAAAAGTAGAATCCACTTCTGTCTTACGGTTTTTAAAATGACTTAAACCTGCACAAAATGACTTAAACCTGTACAAATTACTGGTTGAACATACACGCTTTCATGCATGCTTTAGCCACAGATGTTTTGCCATTTAAATATTCTTTATCAAAGACATAAAGATAAATATTTCATAAAACATTAGATCTCAATGTATTCTTTTCAGTATGATGGTGAATCCAATATTGAACAAAGAGTAAAAAAGGACTGAAGTTAGTCCACTCATGTGGATGTTTCATCACCCGTGAATAAATTGACCTGCAGCTGGGTTTGACCTGTACCCAGCATATTTCGCGGATATGCTTCCTGTAAATCCTATGCAATGGCTAATTACAATTGTGTATATTGATTATGCATCCTTCCACAACACCTCTGAACCACATTTACCTGAGTCCCGGTGTTAGTGTTGGTGTGAATGTTGCTAATTCTGAAACAGTCTTGTATGGTTTTGTGAAGTATGACTTCAATCCCATGAAGTTCCATCTCCTAAAGAGAATCTTACTTATCACCAAACCGCTTGTTAAATTATTTTTTGGAAAAACTCCAATTTTCAGTCTGGAATTTGCCTCTGTGAATAATATAAGAAGTCATTTTGCTATTAAAGCTTGACTTAATCCCTTATTTTTAAAAATCCTGTGAGCCTATGTATAGTTAAAATATTTTGGCGCATACCTTATTTTATGTAAAAATTAATGGGTAGTGGGTTAATAATTTCAGTTGTGTATAAAAAAAAATTTCCTGTTCTGAATATGTTAAATTTCTAGAATGTACAAAGTTATGAAACTTTAAAGGCCATAAAATATATACTTGAATCTCTGGTCGCAATAGGTTTCTCAAAATCAATTTTCCCTACAATTGAAAGCAACCCAATAATGACAATCTGCATTATTCAGTACCTGTCTTGTATTATGCTATTTCTCAATGCCCAGTTGTAATTATAAGTTTTCTAATACAATATCTGTAGTAAGGAATATAACCTTAACCAATTTTCTTTAATTTGTAATAAAGCAATATTAACTTTGTTTATAAGAGATACATTTTATTTATATTAATCTTGGTGGGTATTTTTTTAAATTATTTTTTTTTTATTTAAATGAGAAAACAAAATTTTTAAAAATTGTTTTTGTAAATGCCTAAATTGCTTTAATTTAATTTTCCTGATTTCATGTATGAGGGATTTTAGAATATAAGAAATTTTCCAATAGAAATGTTAAGTGGGCACATTAACTGCCATATTTTAAAAAATTGTTAATAAGTTTTATATTGATCATCAGGAACGAAACCGTAATAGTAACCATATAACCTTAGTAAAGATTATTGCTATCAGTTGTTTCTGCCTTTGATTTTGGGTTACAGTTGTCTAAGAGTTGTTAACATTTCAACCTAAAGTTGTTTCATCCTAAAATGACGGTGGTGGGTTGTTGTGCATCTCAATCATAAAATGCTTAGAATACATAAATAATGTTTGGTGAAACAGGGGCATGTTGATTCACCTCATAAAAATCTTTTTGGTTTAATGCACATAGCATGGGAGACATATTTGACTTGTCTTTGATTAACTGTAAAGCTTCTTGGCCTAATGGGTCCAAAAGCAGTGCTTAACAAAATATTAATAATATTGAAGTCATAATGCCATGCCAGTGAACTCATTGTGTCAATACTTAACCAATGTTGTAGATACTGTCTCCCTTTTAGTGGGAGTCTCACAGAATGATCCTTTAAATTTGACTCACTTGTCTCATTTTCAATGTTTTTGTTCATATTTAAATTGTTTTAAGTGTTGTACATGTATGCATCATGTTTCTATTTTATCTGTTGGCATAACATTAAATGTTTGGGTTTGGTATTTTCCAAATTCATTAACCTATAACTTGAATTTATGATGTATTAAAATGTTTATTGTTGATATTTTCTTGAACATTTTTGGACAATTAGTTTGTTTCACTCAGGTTTGGTTTGGTAACATTTTTGTTGTTAAATCCCAATATATACCCCAGTATATATCCTTTTAAAAAGTAAGAATACCAATAGCCATCATACAAATATAATCCAAATGTTAATCCAGAATAACTGTATCAAGCTCCTCTTATCTACAAATTGTAGGAGACGGCTCTTGTTTATTATAATTTTAACATTTTCATTCCTTGTAGTGACATGAAATCGCATTTATCAGAACTTGTGATTTTATTTCTAGCTTGAGATTCTTGACTTTATTGACTACTAGCAGATTATTTAAAATGTGGTACAAATAGAGTACATGCAGTTCTCAAATGAAATCAATAGTGTCTTGTATATATAAAAAATAACTCACATTATAACTTAACAATTTTTGGATTGTAAATATTTAAATAAAATGATTTATTTGAACAATGAAATTAATGCCTCTGCTTGATATGTCTTGAAGTTAGTGAATAGGTTATAGGTAAGCGAAAAAAAGCCTTGAACAGATAGGCTAGAAGCCTTCCCTAAGAAAGAAATATTATCAACAAGCACCTAGTAAAAGTGGAAAACTCAGCTGTAGTGTCTAGTTTTAATAGGCACCAATCAGAAAGATAGCTACACATGGCAGCTAAGTGTTATACAATTACGCTGGTTCATGTTTCCTTTTCTTGCTTTTACAGTCATACTTATCCATACACTGTACATTAACAGCCTTAGTCCAGTTCCATTCCTTCTTATTTTTAACATTGATATGTTTCAGTAAAATATTATATTTTATTAACAGAACAGCCCTGTGGATTTTAAATTTTCACCAAAAAATAAGACTAACCGAGTGAGCGGAAGGAAGAAAAGTAAATAAAAAGTATATTAAATTAATTATATATATATTTGCTTCATTATATGGAAATGTCCAAAGGGAGACAAGTATCTGATCCGTTACGGACGCTCCTTCTATACAGAAGATAAATGCGCCCTACGCTTATCTATAGTTTGTGTTTATCACTGCATTCTTATTAGAGGTTCAAGTGATGGCAAAGAGTTGGCTTTCCTGGTTTATTCAGGCAACCCATCCACACCCGAATTCCGGAGGGGAAGAAAGAAAACTTGTATGTGTTTGTATGCATATGGAATAAGAAATGTGTTTCTATCCTAATGTCTATCTGAGGGTTGTATTAAGTTATCTTTGTGTTTAATTTCTAAATTAGAATTAATTGCATTACTCTTGGTTCTTTTATTCTTTATAACAGTGGTTCCCAAAGTGGTCCATTCGGAACCATTCAGGGGGTTCGTGGAATATTAATACAGTTGATTTGGGGGTCCCTGAACAACATAAAGGGTTAATTTAAATAATAAGACTAAACAACTTTTATTGTTACAGACATTAAAATAAATTATTGGAAACATATACAAATGGTGAAGCGCTATCTGCTTTTTTTTTAAAAAATAAATGAGTTTGAAGAAATATCCTTGATTTTCTGGCATACTTTTCATTTATTGTGCTCAGTGGCGTAGCTAGGGGGAGTGGTGGGGGCGGCACTCATTCAGAGGGTGGCATTTGTGGGCATTTGAAAAGTAAAGCCATTTTCGACAGCTGCCCTTTTTCTTTCGAAGGGGAAAAACCAAAGAAACACATAGTATCCCTAATTTCGAGTCCTTATTAACGGATACGTGCAACATTTGTGTAATTACATTGTGGTGTTATAGCTAATGCAAAACAATTCAAAAATAAAAATCACTCAAAAAAGGTATTGATTTTTTTTGGAAAATTAGGCGGTATTGGTCATACATGGTGCTTTTGTAAGAAAACTGCACACAAAAACACATCACCGCTGGACCGAATATATGTAGTACTAGCATTTTACCCGTGCTTTGCTGCGGTAAATTAGGATTTTAGTTATTGAAAATTGCGTCTTTTTTATATAGCTAATTATGAGACAAAGCCTATATTTAAGCAATCGTCCTCATAGTGAGAAAGGATTTAATATTTTTTGATAATTTAAATATATATTCACCTGTTACCATCGAAGAAGTGTACTCAACAACTTCCCAAAGTTCAAAGTTCTACATACTCTACACAAAGGACAAATAGTGATTTTCAATTTTTACAGATAAAGAGAAATATTTTTTGGACCCCCAGCCCCGCATAATTTGGAATTTTAAATTTCCTTTTCGTCGTGAGAGGGTATGCAACGACTTCCCATATTTTCATGCTCCTACCTGCACGGGAAGTTGGAGAATTAGTGATGATTGAGTGAGTGAGTGCATTAAAAACTATATTTGCCCCTCAGTAAGGTATATTTTAAATATGTTTTCACCTGCTACCATCGTGGAAGTGTATTTAAGAACTCCCCAAAGTTGCACACCCTTACCTATTCGGGAAATAAGAGAATTATAGATTTTCAATTTTTATATAGCTCATATAAGAGGGGGAAAAACGGTTTTAGGGCCCGGCCCCCATGAGTGTGTATTTCAAAATTCTTTTACACCAACTTTCGTCGTGAGAGGGTTCTCAACAACTTCCCAAAATTTCATGCTCCTACCTATACGGAAAATTGGAGAATTAGTGATGAGTCGGTTTTTAATATTAGAAAAATTATATTTGGGCCCACGGTCCCCCATGAGAGGGAGTTTTAACATTATTTTTTGCCAATTTTCGTCGTGAGCGTGTACTAAAAACATTGCCAAAGTTTCATGCTCCTACCTACAAGGGAAATAGGAAAATTGGTGATTTTAAATTTATATAATGCCAATTTAAGGGGAAAAAATGTTTTTAGCCCCCCCCCCTCGGCCCCCATTAGAGGGAGTTTAAAACATTTTTTAAAATCAATTTTCGTCGGGAGAGTGTACTCAAAGAATTTTCAAAGTTTCATGCTCCTACCTACACGGGAAATAGGAGAATTAGTGATTTTCAATTTTTACAAAGCCCATTTTGGTAAAAAAAAATGTTTTTGGGCCCCCGCCCCTCATGAGCGGGATTTTTAAAATTCTTTTTCGCCAATTTTTGTCGTGAGAGAGTACCCAACAACTTCCCAAAGTTTCTTGCTCCTACCTACACGGGAAATAGGAGAATTAGTGATTTTCAATTTTTTATAAAGCCCATATAGGGGGAAAATGGTTTTTGGGCCCCCGTCCCACATGAGCGAGATTTTTAAAATTCTTTTTCACTAATTTTCGTCGTGAGAGGGTACCGAACAAATTCCCACAGTTTCATTCTTCTACCTACACGGGAAGTTGGAGAATTAGTGATGGATGAGTGAGTGATCGAGGGCTTTCCCTTTCATTAGTATAGATTCACATCGCACGACAGTTTTTTCGTTGAATTGCGACAAACACAGATTGGTGCGCTAACAAGTACCTGCATAACGCGGTGGTTTAAATTTTGGGTTTACTGTTTAACTTGCAAGTAGTATCTTGTATTTCTCTTTCAGTTTTCATAAAATTTTTGTAAGGTAACTTATTAACAATTAAATTTATTTTTATTGCATTAAAACTGCACGAATAGCTTGTGATTTTTATTAAAATACTGGTATTCATAAAAAATGCTACGCCTATCTAATTAAAGTAATATGTAAATAATTAGAATTCTTCTATTTCATGGAAAATTATTAAGATTTAAGCCAAGAACATAAAAATATTCAAAATTTTCCGTTAATAAACATAACAACAACGTAAATAATTTTCGAAAAAGACATACTTAAATATTTCAAGCATCTTGGGAAAAAATGACATCTGAAGTAACTAGTAAAACGAGATCAGATGCTGGGATTTTACTCAGGTCAATCCCAGAAGTGTTTAGCCTCTACGCGGCCTGGGAGATGAGTAAGGTCGCAGAAGTGGATGTGGCCCCAAACTAATAACCACGGCGCCATCGCCAAAACACATGCACCGGAACTTTTCGGAAAACGAAAGGGTGGGCACAGCAAAACTGATACTCTCACGGTGAGAGTTTCCAAAGGCGATGTTAGTTTTACGATCACCAACGTGTATAACACGCCCAGGAACCCAATTACACTTCCAATTGGGGAAAATGTCACTCTATGTCAAACGATAATAGCAGGAGATTTTAACGCCCAATCTCCTGACTGAGGCTATACTGAGCTGAATGCGTCGGGCCGATACATTAAGGATGTCTGTATTGGTACTAACTTGATCAGATTACAAAACGAGCACAGTGAGCCGACACTGCTGCACACGGGACACAGCACGGAGCCCCGCCCAGATCTAACGCTAATATCAGCGGACCTCGAGTCCAAGCATAGAGTGGAAGTATTGAAGGAAGTAGGAAGTGACGATCTTCCAATACTGATTGAGTTTGTGCTTGGTGCAGGCAAACCTCGATTTGAAAGAAGGCACTGGCAGTTCCGTAAAGTCGATAGGCGTAAGTACGAGGCTGAGAGCGAGACCAAGCTCGCTCTGCTCGATGTTGCAGGAGGCAACATGGGCGACACCTACGAGAGGTTTATTGGCACAATCCTTGGGGTCGCGAGGCGAACGATCCCAAGGACTAATGGAAAACAGAAATTCAGGCCCTACTGGAACAAGAGCCTAAAGGAATTAGTGAAACAGAGGGAAAGGTAGCCGAACGGTTAGTGAACGCGCTACTCTACTGGTTCCTCGAAAAGTTCAAATGCATTCCGAAGGCTCAGGGTGGATTCCGCAAGGGACGTAACCCGATGGACCAAGCACTCCGTTTAATTCAGACAATTACAAACAAACTCCAGTTGAAGAACCACACGGTTGCAGTGTTCTTCGATCTGAAAAGGCATACGACAAGGTGTGACGTGGAGGGCTACTTACAAACTACAGCAGTTAGGTGTCACTGCTAATATGTACAGCGGGTTAAATCGTTCCTCACGGACCGAACGATTAAAACACGGCTTGGAGAAGCGCTATCCAGCGAGGCACGACTGGAAGACAGACTCCCACAGAGGTCAGCGCTTAGCTGTACACTATTCTTAGCCTACGTTCACCACCTACAAGGCATTCTCGAGTCACAGAATGCCATGTTTGCCGTTGATCTGGTAATATGGAGTTCAGGAAAAGACGTTGCAACACTGCAGAACCGGCTGCAGAATGATCTGAATCGTATTGAAGATTACGCCAACCGCTGGCGCCTAGTATTCAATACGGAAAAAGGGCGGTCCATTCCATTTTCACTAATTTGCGAGCCGTACGGCTCTAAAAGGACTGGACCGAATACAGAACCAAGCTCTACGGTTCATTTGCGGGGCGTTAAGTACCACACCCACCGCTGCAGTAGAAATTATGGCAAACGTAGATCCCCTGGCAAAAAGGCAAGAAAAAATCAAGAATAAGGATAATAAGTGAAAATTAAAATTGGTGGGGGCTATGAAAGCGCGGTGCCAACAGCGACCGCATATGTTGCTGTAGCCTAAGACAAGTCCTGGCTGTACCTACACTACAAGAAAGGGCATTATGTTTTTAAAAAAACGGGGGGGGGGGGCAGGATGACCCCTTGATCTATTAAAATGTATTCAACAGTATAGATTGGAAAATTCTTTACCTAACATAATTTTGCTAAGAGTATTTTTAAAAAGAATTTCTATCAGTGTATATAGTTGTGAAAGGAGTATCTCCAAACTGAAGTTGAAAAAAATTATATCTGTTTCACAATGAGAGATTTAAGATTACAAAATCTTGCAATATTGTCCATAGAACAAAATAGTACAAATATTTAAAATTTTGATAACATAATAGACGATTTTTTAACTATGAAAGTTAGGTAAGTAATCAATTATATAAATAATAAATGTTTAAATACTGATGTATACAATTTATCTTATCTTATCTTATATGTTACAGACGCTCCTTCTGTACAGAAAATTATTGCGTCCTACGTATTTCTATGTGTTTACTCCTGTATTCTTGCTAGAGTTTTAAATGATGATAAAGTGTTTGCTTTCCTGGTTTCTTCAGGCAACCCATTCCACGCCCGAATACCGGAAGGAACGAAAGAAAACTTGTATGTGTTTGTTCTTGCATATGGAATGACTAGCCATTTACCCGCGCTTTGCTGCGGTAAATTAGGATTTTAGTTCTTGAAAAATGCATCTTTTTTATATAGCTAATTATGAGACAAAACCTATATTTAGGCAATCGTCCTCATAGTGAGAAAGGATTTAATATTTTTTTGCCTCTTACCATCACAGGAGTGTACTCAATAACTTCCCAAAGTTTCAAGCTTCTATCAACACGGAAGCTTGGAGAATTATTGTTGATTTAGTTTTATATAGCCCATTTTAGGGGGAAAAAAGATTTTGGGCCCCCGGCCAACAATGAGTGGAAATTTTAAAAAATTATATAATTACTTTCCTTATTACCATCGCTGGGTGTTACTAAACAACTAAAGAAGGCTTTATACTTTTACCTACACAGGAAATGGGAGAGCAGTAATTTTCAGTTTTTAATAGCTCATTTAATAGAAAAACTACATTGGGGCCTCCGGCATGCAGAAAGTGATAATTTAAATATATATTCACCTGTTACCAACGAAGAAGTGTACTCAACAACTTCCAAAGTTTAAAATTCTACATACTCGGCACAAAGGACAAATAGTGATTTTCAATTTTTACAGATAAAGAGAAATATTTTTTGGGCCCCTAGCCTCACATTATTTGGAATTTTAAATTTCCTTTTCGTCGTGAGAGGGTATTCAACGACTTCCCATATTTTCATGCTCCTACCTACACGGGAAGTTGGAGAATTAGTGATGAGTGAGTGAGTGCATTAAAAACTATATTTGG
>MUZC01001081.1:28659-47564 GCA_002072015.1 Radix auricularia | reverse complement strand
AATTATAAATATATGATTTTTAAAAATTATTTATTTATTTACACACTTACCTAACATTGATAATTGAAAAATCATGTATTATGTTATCAAAATTTAAATTATTTGTAATATCTTGTTCTATGGACAACATTGCAAGATTTTGTCATCTTAAATCACCAATTATGGAGCGAATATAATTTCGTTTTCAACTTCAGTTTGGAGAGGCTACTTTCAGATCTAGATACACTGATAGCAATTGTTAAAAAAATTCTTTGCACAATTATAAAGCTTGGTAAAGAATTTTCAATATTTACTGTTGAAGATATTTTAATAGATCAATGGCGCATTTCCCATCGTTTTTAAACTTAAATGTCTCTTCTTTTAGTATAGGTACAACCAGGGCTGGTCTTAGGCTCCTGCAAACTATGCAGTCGCAGTGGGCCTCGCGTTTTCAAAGGCCCAACCTATCTTAATTTTCCCTTATTGTCCTTATTAATATATTATCCCTACCCAAACTGGGGCCCACGAAATTCTTTTCGCATACTAAGCTGCATAAGGCCCCGCAATTTCTAAGACCGGCCCCGTGTACTGCAATAAAAACCTGGATCCTACCTCTCTTTCAATCTCAAACAATTCCTTATCAATGTAAATAAAGAAATTTATTTGATGTTTGAATTCTTTATTTACTGGCTACATGGTATTATACACACATATTTTCTTGCAGGGCATGTAACCCATCATCGCATTCTTTTATTTTCTTTTATAATTACAGGTATGGATAAAAACATTTCTCGTTGTACTTCTTGCTCTAAAGATAGAGCCAAGTCTTCTGAATTTTCCCAACTCATATGTTTCTCCTTCTAACTCGGTGTTCAGTTGATATCGCAAACTCCGTAGCAGCGTTAAGTATAGCACATATCTTTGTTTCATGAAATGGGTTTGCATAGTTTGCATTAATTTAAAAAAGATGGGTTCCCATAAATTGAGATACTATAGAAAAGAAAATGATTGCGCTGAACTGAGTAAAATTCCAGCATCTGATCTCGTTTTACTAGTTACTCCAGATGTCAATTTTTTTCCAAGACGCTTGAAATTTTTAAGTATTTCATTTTCAAAATTATTTATGTTATTATGGTGTTTATTAACGGAGAAATGAATAATCGTTCATTATTAATGAATAACCGTATTTTAATGAAAAACACAAGCTACATGTGCTACTTTAATGCAAGGGAAACAAAGTAAATTTAATTTTAATAAGTTAACTTAAAAATAATTTTATGAAACCTTATACATTAATATTACTACTTTCAAGTTAAACACAATATTTGAACCACCATGCCATGTAGGTACTTGTTAGTGCATCATTCTGCTACTTTCGAAATTCCACGCTAAAACCGTCGTGGCGATATAATAGTACATATCTTCGGAACACTGGTTATGTGTTGTTGTTTTTGTGCAGCTTAATTTTCCAAACAAATCGTTACATTTTTTGAGCGATTTTAAATTTTTAAACCGTTTTGAGTTAGTTTTAACAACCATTACGTAATAAACAAAAGTTGCACGAATCCGTTAATTAAAACTCAAAATTAGATTCGTTTTGTTTCATCATGGTTTTCCCCTTCAAAAGAAAAGGGGCGGTTTTCGTAAATGGCATTAATTTTCATATGCCCGTAAATGCCGCCCTTTGAATGAGTGCCGCCCGGGGCGGACCGCCCCCTCCGCCCCCCCTAGCTACGCAACTGCATAGAAGTAAAAGTGAATGTGCTTACATTTCTGAAATGATTTTTAATAAATGATGATTTTAAATTATGGATTGCAGAGGATCATCATGTGTTAATACTTCTTCTTCATGGAAAGCATACATGTGTTTAAGAAAGATGCAATAACATAAAATCTCACAGTCAAATCTCGCTCAAACAGTTCATTAAATCTAATCTGTTTACATGATACTCCAAACAGTGGCGTAGCGAAGGGGGGCAAGGGGGGCAAATGCCCCGGGCGGCACTTTGCCAGGGTGGCAAATTCCTGGTCTTTAATTAGTGTCTGACAAAAAATTAATAAGAAAAGCAAGCTTTTTATCGAAATAAAAGAAAACAAATAAGAAATTAATAACAGAAATAAAAGATGTATCCTATGGCATGTGAACTGTTCAAACATTAAAACGTCAAACTCCTTATTGGATATAAATTCTTCTAATACTAATGCTACTGTCATAAGATGTACTTAAGTAGTATGATAATGTAGTAGTGGTAGCTTAAATGATTCTTAAAATTTGGCAGCCACTCCTGTTGTAAAATAAAAACTATATAAAACATTGAGCCAATCGAAAGCTCGGGGGCGGCACATTGTGTGTAAATGGAGGAGGCTGCTAATTTCTTTTTAATTAGCTTCAAAAATGAAAAGCGTTAAAATAAAGTTTATTAAAATAAAATAGAGCAAAGATTTTTTTTTAAAATTAAAGAAGTAAATGAACTATACTTTATACGTGAACATTTCAAATGTGAGAACTTCAAACTCCCTTATGAATCTTAAGTCTTCTGATACCAATGCTATTGAAGTGGAAATACAAAGGTATTGAATTAGTGTATAAATATGACAATATGGTTCTGGTATATATAATTGATTCAAGTTTGATTTTAACTTAAATAAACTACTGGAAGATTCGTTTGCATTTTTAGATGATTTTTCTATCAAAACATTATTATTTTTATTTTAAAGTCTTTTAATTTCAAACATCAACAAAAATAATGAACAAACCTGTTGATTTAATGAAATTAAAACGTTGCTTGTATATATATATAAACGTAGCCACCCACGAACAAGGGCTTAACATTTCCAAAGTTTTTTTTTAATTGGAAAGCATCAGAAATCGGATAAAAAAGGAATTGACAAGTAGCTGTAAAAGAAAAACAAAACAGAGCGGCAGGACGTTTTTGTTAAAATTTTTAATATTATTAATGCCTTGCAAAAGTAAATATGTTTTTTTCGGTCACCGAATGGTCAATACTATCGCAAATAAGGCAATATTCCGGAACCAATGCATTTGCTTGCCAAGTGCGATCGAGCACTCACAGAACGTTGTATGAAAAAATGTCTTAAAAGTGTCATCTAAAATTCAAACTGAGCTCATAGCAATTTTAAGAGATATAGATAGCGAAAAATAATCCTTTTTCAAAAACAAGATACCCCATATTGTTCTATTGTATTCAATAGCTCTTCATATACTTCACATAATCACCAAACAAGTCCAATATATGATATGTAATGATCGATTGAAAATTTAAAAAAAATATTTCATTAAAGTAAAAGTGAATCTGCTTCCATGTCTAAATTGATTTTATTAGATGATAATCTTAAAATAATTGATTGCAGGGGATCGGTATGTGTTAATACTTCTTCTTTATGGCTGGAAAGTATACAGGCGTTTAAGAAAGACGCAATAACATAAACTCTCATTGTCAAATCTTGTTCAAATATGTTATTAAATCTAATCTCTTTATATGATAATCCAATTGAAATGAATGATCTATTTAAGTACTCTAGAACGTTGTTACGCAATTTTATTTATGCCCCTAATCGTTTGGAATGTCTACTTACTTTACAAACAAGGCTATAGAATACAAAATAGTGAATATACCATAGAGCCATTTTGAGATTATATTGAAAGCTATAGAAAAACTGACAGAGGCAGAAAGAAAAAGCTCATCAGACCAACAGACGCACGAAGTTTGCTAGTCACAATAAAATCTTTTTATTTTCGAATCTATGTCAAAGATGCACGAAAAGATTTATTAATGTATAGTGCTTGAAAAAAATGCTAAGCAGAAGATGCTCACGGAGAAATTAATGGGATACTTTAAGGATCCCGTCCTTTAAATCGATCTTCAAGTCAAAGTATCGGACAGCAAATTTTTGGTGATTCCAAATATGTATCCATGTTATTTAAAAAACAGTTGAGAAGAAAGCGCTATTATTCATAAGATGAGATTACTGTAGAAATTCATGTGAGATTTTGGCAGGTATGTAGCATTGAGTAAACTTATACAATTTTCATACACTGGGCGATCTGCTGGACTTTGAAATGTTGCCTTTAAATAAGGATTCAAATAAAATTGTCCAGCAAAGACTACTTTACCCCACAGGTAAAAAAATAAATAAAATAAATGAATAAAAGACCACTTGATTTATACAAGTTTATTAAGATATTTAGAAACAAAGATACCTTGCCTAAAATAATATAATTAATTTGAACATTGCTTACAATAGTCTTAAGTAATGCAAGGTCTTAAAAAAGCTAAGATTAAGTTAATGAAAATTAAATTACAAGCAATACCGATTACGCCAAAATTTTCTAATCTATTTCAATTTTGGCTATTGAGGATGGCAAGGCTGAAAACATTGATACACGAAAGACTGTGCAATCAGGAAAAACAGAAAATTTAAATTTTATTAAAGAAATAAAGCTTTTCTTTTTATCTCTATTGCAGTGTCATTATTACTTTCTAATAAAAACTATCTTTACTTTAGAGCATTCTCATTTTTTTCGGCAAGGGGGGGCGGCAAATTTTGGTTCTGCCCCGGGTGGCACATAACCACGCTACGCCGCTGACTCCAAATGTAACGAATTATCTATTTTAGTACTCTAAAACGTTGTTATGCATTCTTATACAAGCGCATAACCGTTTTGAATATCTAATTACTTTACAAACAAGGCTTCAGAATACAAAATAGTGTATATAATATAGAGCCATTTTGAGATTATTTTGAAAGCTATAGAAAAACTGACAGAGGCAGAAAAAAAGCTTATCAGATCAACAGACGCGGGAACTTTGCTAGTCACAATTAAATCTTTTTATTTTCGAATCCGAGTCAAAGATGCCCGAAATTATTTATAAATGTATAGTGCTAGAAAAATGCTAAGCAGAAGTTGCTCACAGAGAAATTAATGGAATACTTAAAGGATGCGTTGACATTTGAAAAAATTTTATTTGGAGACCTCATCCTTTCGAATCTTCAATTCAAAGTAGCAGAGAGCAAATTTTTGGTAATCCAAAGTATATGTCCATGTATTTTATTTTTTTAAAAAGTTGAGTAGAAAGTTATATTATTCGTGAGATTTTTGCAGGAATGTAGAATTTAGAAAAAAGATACAAGTTTCGTACACTAGACGGTGTGCTGGACTTTGAAATACTGCCTTTAAATTAAGTATTCAAATGACATTGTCAAGCAAAGACAAAAAATATTTTTAAAATAAAAAATAATAAAAAATTAAGGAATTAAAGACCGTTTGATTTATTAAAGTTTATTAAGAAATTACGGCTCGAAGTTACTTGCCTAAAATTATATAATTAATTTGAACATTGCTTAACTAGTCTTATGTAATGCAAGGTCACAAAATAGCTCCTTTAAAGTTAAGTAAATGAAACAAGTACAATCAATAACGATTACGCCAAAATTTTCTAATCTATTGCGATTTCAAATTTGGCTATTGAGCATGGCAAGGCTGAAAACATTGATACACGAAAGAGGGTGCCATTAGGAAAAACAGAAAATTTAAATTTTATTACAGAAATAATAATTTTTTTTTATCTCTAACATAAACAATTATTGTGTCATTATTACTTTCCAATAAAAACTATCTTTACTTTACAGCGTTAACGTATTTTTTCGGGGTGGGGAGGGCTGGCAAATTTAGGTTCTACCCCGGTCGGCATACACCTACGCTACGCCGCTGGCCTGCCATTATGCTCGTAGCCTTCCCAGTGATTCTCATTAACAAAGATATCCCATCTTTTTAAATCCCTTATATTATCTTCACCGTCTTGTCTGTCGTGATCTCGTGGGTGGACGGAAAATAAAAATCCAAAATGACATACTTCCCGTGATGCTATCGAACTGAAATTTTGACCATAGACTGTGATAATGTATTGTTTCAAAATTTCGGATCACTCGAATGTACCGTAATTAATTTAATTCATTTTTAGTTTTTTCTATACAACAGTATTTTCAGACATCTACGTGTCACTGATTTCACTCCAGCCAGCCAGGACCACATCCCCACCCCCGTTTTACAGCAAAGGGAGTTAAGCCAGGTTCAGTCTGTTAATGTTTCTTGCACTGTGCATAATATTTTGAAATAAGCAAAATTTTAGGTCTGTCTTATAAATAAGGGAATTATAGCAACAACAAAAAACTTTGTTTTTAATGTTTATTTAATTAAATACCTTATGTTAACTTCACCATCTTGTCTTGGGCTCACAGTCCATTGGTCGGTCAGGTGGAAAAACTAAAGTAAAAATTGACCCACTTCCAGTGCTGTCATCAAGCTGAAATTTTGCTCATAGACTTATGTCACCTAGCAATGCATAGTATCAAAATTTCAGATTGATCAAATGTACGATAATTAAATTAATGCATTTTGAGTTTACCTCTATTTAACATGGTTAGTCGTCCTGCTATTGTTCACCTCCACGTGACGCTGGAGTTCAGTCCAGCCATCGATAACCACACCCCCACCGAACCGTTTTACAACAGGGCGAGTTCAGTAATGTTCAGTCTGTAAATGTTTGAAAATAATCAAATCTTTTACTTCTGTCTCATATATATTGTTTTTACGAGTTGTTTAATTCCTGACTGTAGAACTCATGTTACCCTTAATCTGTGCCAAGACAGCGTATGAAATTATTGTATTTCTGCACTAGCCACATTTTGTTGTAATTTGTTTAGTGACAAATTCATTGAGATTATTTTGTGCCAGAGCAATCGCACAGAACATATATAAGATAATGGCGTCACAATTTGTGCTTTTTACCAGATTTTGAAAGGTTTACTTTGAGGGCGAGAATTTGATAGAAATGATTGGCTTGTGTTGTAGGCAAATATTTCAGTTCTTTCAAGGAATATGGGCAACTAAAAGCTTGACCCACTCCGGGCAGCATTAACCAGGTCACCAAACTGATATTGACGGCAATTAAAGATTTGCTTAACAGCTGAGGCTCTAAACAGGACTCACACCACCAATAGTTGGAGATGGCTAAAAATCCAACTGCCCATTTATATAATTAATTAGTGACATTCTGTTGAGAAATTGTAACGCTGTTCAGAAAATAAAATAAAAACGACAAATTTTAAAAGTGCAAAGAACTAAAAGGATGAGAAGGGTCACCACAGTATCGGTTAAGTGTGTTTTACGAGAACAATTTATAGTTTTGACAGAGCTTAAATTCACCTTTTCAAGAAACGCCGTTCTATATCTTCAGGAATTCGTACCAAATTCTGCAATTTAAAAAAAATTATGCAATGTATTGATTGTTTCATTATGGAGCATTCCGAAGTCAAAATAATTTAAATATAGTTTAACTGTTCTTTTTATTCTGTCTTCGACATTGTAAATTCAATAGTCAAGTTTCAAGCTGAAATTCCTTTAAGCTTTAATTGTCTAGTAAAACATGACATTATTGTAATTTTTCATTTAAAAATAGTTTTAGTCAATGTCTGTTATTTTCTGACACTTAAAAAGCGCTATATGTTAAGCATTTACAAAACAAATCGAAATCAAACTAATTCTCCGGAGCACTCTGGATTGTCTGGTTTTGGGGTCAGTACCCGACTTAGCCCCTTTACAGTTATCCGTAGTGACCATATCAACATTTAGCGAGGACTGGTAGTCAAAATACATTAACAAAGCCAAAATTAATTATCAGTTCGTTTATTCCTAGATTATTCAACCACGTCTTAGTGGCGTCCATAAAGTACGTCACGCACCAGAGGGGGGAAGGGTGTAAGAAAGTGTGTCTGTGACAGAGGGAAAAAGGGCGGGGGGCTCTGACCGTGTAAGGCGTCACGGTGTTTTATGCTAAATTTTAATAATTTATTTTTAAAAACACTATGTTTGAAAGTGTGATGTACTTTTTTCAGAGGGTGGGGGGGGGGGGGGNGCGTTGTGCTGGGGGGGGGAGGGGGTGTGGGGGGGGAGGGGGGGGTAGATGGGGAAGGGTGCGGGGGGAGTGGTCGAGATTTGTGACATGGGGAAAGGACAGTTAAAAATTGTCAAAAATAGCGTGACGTACTTAATGGACGACCCATTAGAGAGGCACAGGCTTAAGTTGAATCCGCTCTTCCAACTCGTCTAGATGTGATTGACTCTCACTGCTTGCAATCTGGGGTCGATCTCGATCACGCGTGGATGCTCTTCACAGACTGGCTGAGCGTGTGACAACAAACCGGCGTTAAAACTTCCCTATTTAAATCGGCTGCACCAGGTCATTTTCTTTACTATAGTCATTCATACAGACAGATTTCTAGAGACAGCAGGTAAAGACGTTGTGGTATTGGAATTCATTTTACAAAATATTTTTCAAATTTAATATTAATCATACAAAATATTTAAAGACGTGAAAATAACAACAGTTCGCATCAAGGTAAAAGTGTGTATCAAGCATTGTTTCTATCACCGCAGGTAAGTCTACAAAATCCTGGGCGTTGGCTTGTTCCTGTAGGGTTCCAAAATTCCAGCGTGAGTAGTATTCAAAGCGTTTGCCCCTCTCCGCCGTGCTGGTGTGTGTGTGTGCTTAGATAACGGCTGGGTTCGTCTAGTAGCACACCCACACGGGGTATACTAGAAAGTATCTACATATTTTAATGCGAGTGAAAAATAAAATATCATGTTGAATGTGGCAGCAATGCGTGATCGTGTATGTACAGGAGCGAACGGCCAATCAATGTAAACACACGGTATGTGAATTAATAGAAATTTAATTATTTATTCAGTTACCAGCGTACTTGTAGGTAATTAACGCTTTACTTTGGAAATATTCACTTGACGTTGTAGACTACACTTAGAGACGAGATCTGTTGATAGAGTTAAAACGTGTGCCGTGGCTGCGAACTTTCAGCAAAAGGTCAAACACTACCCTTAGCTAAACTTAGCCTCAAGACATTAAGATTTATGTGCACACGTTGTATTGACCAATGCTTCTAGTCACATAATACATAAGATTTTTAAATTTCAAATGTTCATCTATTTAAAAAAGTAATAATAATGGGTTTTTTTTTTTTTAAGTTTAAGAAAAAACGCGGTAAAATGTTGAAATAGATAACATTACTTGGTTACTAAATCAAATGTTTCCTTTCACAATGTATACATTTTTAAATTTAATATGTATGACTTTAAAATTCCTGAAGGCACCGGTTTTATAATCAACGTTGAGTTTAGGAGATCTTAAATTAAAACATTTGTAGTGTAATAATGTTATAATATGCCTTGAAAATGTTGTGAATGGTCGTCGAAAGAGAGAGAGAGAGAGAGGGGGGGGAGGGAGAGAGAGAGAGAAAGAAAGAAAGAGAGAGAGAGAGAGAGAAACGGGAGATTGTATAAGAGGCAGAAAATAATAAGGTAAAGGGGATATTTTAAAAGACATCTATTTAAATGTAAAAATACTATTGTTAGAGAAAACAAATCCAATTATTAAATGCAATAACCAGTTATCAGAACTTATACGGCACACAATGACGACTACAAATAAGTCACCAATAATGGCGGCCGTACATTACCCACCAGGATATAGCGACCAGAATCAAACAGTAGCTACAAGAGAAATACCCACCAAAAAATGGGGCTATAAATGACCCACCACCCTGGGGCGACCGGCGACCATACAAAATCAACCCATTAAACAGATGATACAGGAGATAACCCACCGAAAATGGGTCCATAAATGACACAACAAAGAATGACGTTTAGAGCTATCCCAATATTTGGGGTTGCCAAAACGTTATAGTTATAGTCTATCTATTTAATGTACTTGACATTACATGTATCTGAGTAATTAACTTTATAAGTATCAGCCTTAACGTCATGCACGTGTCCCGGTACTTCACTGCAAACTTCCCTGAACTAAATCAATATGTTAATGCCCTCTGGGGCCGTCCATGAAGTACGTCACGCTCCAGAGGGGGGGGGGGGAGGGGGGTAAGAAAGGGGGGACGTTTGGGTGTCGGCCATGTGTGCCCNGGGGGGGGGGGGGGAGGGGGTGTAAGAAAGTGTGACAGTTTGTGTGTCGGCCATGTGTGACGTCACGGTGTCTTACATCAAATTTTAATTATTTTGTTAATTAAAAAAATATTTTTGTACGACAGTGTGACTTACTTTGGGGGGGGGGGGTCCAAGATTTGTGACAGGGGGTAGTTTAAAAAAGGGACAAATATAGCGTGGACGGCCCCTCTTCTCCCCTACTCTCATTTCCACCTCATGTACAATATTATAAGCAGGATGTCATTTAACGAGAGCTGGTACTGATTAAAAAAAATTGTTCCATTTATCGGGGGGGGGGGATTTAATCGATTAATTTCGATTAATTATAACTATAATGCATCTTCATTATTTCGCGAAATTGGTTACGCCGCGGTAATTCTATTATAAAATATTAAAAGAGTGGCCAGACCTGTAGTAACAGATAGTGATTTATGAGAAAAAATGTGTGATCCACATTGAACCACTATGGGTTATGGCCCCATTTCACTCGCAATTAAAATTTCCCTTCGTGAATAATTAGTGAAAATTATTTTTTATTTGAATTTAATTATCTGAACATTCAAATTTGTTTAACCTTACCTTATTGTTAAGAAATATATGCGTTGCAGTTACACAACTAATAAATATTTAAATATGTAAAATTTATCAATAGAAACACACTGCATATAGACTAGACTCATAATCAACATTAATTGTTGTGATTCTGCTGACAAGCCTTTGAAATGACAGGTTTCTTTAGATCTCGATGGTTGCTGTGCGAAGTTCTGTCAGTTACTGTTTGATGATTCGAGGTTATGAACTTCAACGTGGTGCACAAAGCTCCAAAGCAGTAGATTGCATAGTTGGTATGATGAGTCCGCAACTCGCCTTCTTAATTTGACGATATTTAACTTCTGGTCCTAGCGGACTCAAACCATCCCAGATTGTGACTTGTGAATCAATGACAAACCCAAGAGCAATATTCCAAGCGATAGCATAACTTGCCTCACTTGAAGATTGCCTTTTAAAATTTAGATTGCAGTGGATACCACCATGAAAACTCCTGAATTTTTATAGTATATCTTCAAATGTCTTTATATAGATCTATGTAGTAGTGTGCACACCCACACCGCGCCGCACCATGTGCATCGCAGCGTGATGCACTGGGGATGAAGAAGAAAGAGAGTGAGTGACGGTTGAGTGCGCCATGGCATGTTTTGATCTGTGTTAAGTAAAGTTGTTCATATCTTCACCTACTCAAAATTGGACTTGATTGTTTTTAAATAAACTTAGCCACCACTCGGCTACAGTTTTTGGCGCTGCGAGCAGGGTCTCATAAAGGTGAGGATAGCGGTTTAAGAAAAAAAAACAGTATGGAACAACAAGCTGAGCAAGTACAAGCTGCTCGTTTGCCGAAGCTGCCGAGGTTTACGGGAGACAGCGGGGCATAGCTATTCGTAAAGGAGGTCCGACTCATTTTACAATTTCAGCCCATGCCCCCGGCTGTGGCGGTGACATGGATCCTGGTAGCATTAGAGGGACGTGCCCGTCTGGATGTACTGGATCGTACACCTGATGAGATCAACATACCAGATAAACTACTACAGTTAATAGTAAAGAACTGGGGAGATCAGCGAGATGGCACCACCCTGGACTCTGCCTTTTACAAACGGCAACAGGGCCTGGGTGAAAGCGTAGAGGACTATGCGGCCAACCTTCACAGCCTCTTTCCCTAGCTAACAACGCATGGCCCGGCACCCTTGCTGATGACATGCTGAGGAGTGCATTTGTTCAAGGCCTACAGCCGGCAGCGCTATTACGGGACATCAGGGCCTACGCCAGGCTACATCCCGACAGCACCTTCGACAACGTTCGTAGGGAAGCCCAAAGACGGATGCGAGAAGATTTCGCTTATGTTGCCGCCACTGCACAGCTCTCAGCAGCGCCCGCGGACTGGACACAGATGACAGCAACTGATGGCTCACATAGACCAGCAGGTAGCTGCTGTGGCCGACAGATTCCAGCAATCAATACAGCAGCACCGAATGAACATGGACGCTAACGGTGTCCACTGTCCACCAGCACCCAGACATCCCAAGTTCAACAAGCGGAGATCCCGTCACCGACAACAGGTATGTCTGTAGAGCGACAGAAAGAGTGCCGTGCTAAGTGGAAATACCTCGCTCACCAATACGACTCACCTCCATTCCTGACAACCCTAGGTCAACCTGGTTACCAGGAAACAGTGGCCCAGACAGCGTCAACTTGTTCGACTCACAAAGACGGCAAGGACCTGTCGACCAGGCTCAACACACATAACTGGCAGCACCCAACATGGAAGCCACATTGTGTGAGGCGCAACCGGTCACATAATACACATAGGCGCCGTGATAACACTACTGTGAAACGGCCTACCACGGCGAGATCAAAGAACGGCTAACCAAGCGCCGCAACCCCCCGACTCAGTGGGGATTCAACAGTGGATCTCAAACCCAAAAGATACCACGGCACATTAAGACAATCCAGCGGATAGATGACCTTCAGCGACCATTCCCCACAGGGGAGTGCTTCAATGGCAAGGCAAAACATGAGCGGGTGCCGCCAGCTGGCAATAGTAAAGATTCTCACATAGGCCCTATTCGGCCCAGAAGATAGGGATACCGGCCTAGGAAGAAGACCACGACTGCGGATAACACCAACAGCTATACACCAGCTAGCACGGGGTTGAGACAACCTGTCACGGCCGAACGGGCTCAAGGCAGGGATGACTTGGGTCGCGGATCCAAAGGTCAAACGGGTGTGAAAGGACACCATGACCACGCGCCCAAGCACATCACTAATCAGGTCAAAAAGCCAGAGTGCACTTAGCTTCCAGAAGACCTTGGCTATGTAACTGACCAATCTATAGATGTGAAACAACCTCCCCAACCTAAGCCGCGAAGATCACTCATGATGCAGAGGTACCACATTAACAATGATGTAGTCGAAATGGCCACACAGAGAAAGCAGAACCAGGGAAACTTCTAAACCCTGTTGCTGTCAACCGACGAGCAACGGGGAATTCGATGGAACTCATTGGAAAATGCCCCACCCTGGACATTGACACCGGGAGCGAAGTGAGCACCATCACATAAGAATGGGCGTTCCAGAATCCTGGCCACCTCACCCTTGAAACTGGCTTCATCACGCTACGAGCCGTCAATGGAGCTGAGGTGCCATATCTGGGCATCATGGCTGCCGATGTGCAACTGCTAGGGCATCAGCTACCGAATGTCCCTTTCCTGGTAGTCAGGACTTCAAATGACCTGCTGACTCAAGGGGGGAAAACAGGAGGTCCCCGTTCTGTTGGGAATGAATGTGTTGAAACACAATCGTGATCAAGTCATTGACATTTAGATTTTTTCAGTTTTTAGTTCCATGCTTTATTTATAATTTTATTTCACTATTATTTATCATAGTCAGTTTCCTACAGATTATAATGGTAATAGCTCACAAATTTTATTTGTAGTTTACGCCAGCGAGGGCGCTGGGATTCAATGGCCGGGGGTGCACACCCACACCGCGCCGCACCATGTGCATCGCAGCGTGATGCACTGGGGATGAAGAAGAAAGAGAGTGAGTGACGGTTGAGTGCGCCATGGCATGTTTTGATATGTGTTAAGTAAAGTTGTTCATATCTTCACCTACTCAAAATTGGACTTGATTGTTTTTAAATAAACTTAGCCACCAATTGGCTTCATATATTTAAATTTATTTATTTATTTGTTCAAAACCAATTGTAGGCCTGTGCAATATTTGAAACTTAATTATTTTTTTCCGTATTATTCATGTCTGCGTGTTTAATGTTATTTTAATATTTCAGTCAAATTGTAGTATAACTGTATCTGGAAAAGTAAACAAACAACGGAAAAAATTAGGTATCTAAAATCTAATTTAAATTCAACTGCACAATCATTCTCTGGAAATTTCAAGTCATTTTAAACGAAATTTTAACCAGAGCCATTTTTATGCATAGGCAAATGTACAAAAACGAAATATTATTATTTTTATTGTGCTCACCCCGTAGTGAAGCACGGGCATTGAGCTCGTTATTATATAATACTTTGTGTACATTTCAGGAAGTTTAATATTTCTTATTTATCCAACAAGGATACGTTACTTGGGCTTTTGACAAAAAGTGGGCGCCCTATGCGTCCTACAATACCTAGTTTACTAAAATAGTCGGATCATCCGTTACATCTAAACAAAATTTATTATACTATTTCGAGTATGTTTAAATTGGTGAAAGAAACTATTTAGTAATTTTAAATATAATCTTCTAATACTTTATCTTTGATTTCCTTCACCTTTAGAATTGTTGGATTAAAACAATTTGCAAAATGAAAATGGGCAATCAATGTTGCAAAAAATCTCAAATGAATTTAATAGAAAGTCCGTCATGCCCCCATGAATATTCTCTCCTGAGTTAACTAGTCCAGTGGTCGGCAGCCTGTTGAGACGAAAGAGCCAAGTGTTAACAATTTACAATATTTTCCATTTTTTAAAAAGAGCCACATGAGCTTTGAAAATAAAATTATATAATTATTAATATTTACGCATAGAACCGAGACCCGCAACTTGACATCGAAAGAGTCACTTGCGGCTTGCGAGCCGCAGGTTGCCGACACCTGAACTAGTCACAAACTTTAAATAAATCGCGAGTATAAAAGTCTTAAATAATTTAGAAAATATGAAAACTGTCAATATGTTCGCCAAAAATATATATTATAAAAAACAACAACAGCAAACTTGCTCTTTTTGTTTCAGACCGCACAGCAAGTGTTCACTTTCAAGAGAAGCTTATCCAAGATGACTGAGGCGTCCACAGCTAATGACTTTGCCCATGAGCCGGGTCTGTCTACAGAAGAGATCGCCAAGCGATACGACCAGTGGGCACAGGGCGCTAAATATGAAGAGGTAAATATGACCAGTGGGTGGGGGAGAGTAGGGCTAACTCATGACCGTAGAATGTTTTACCCTTTTATGCAGCGACTGATAAGAGGTACCCCTTGGTGGAAACTTAAACGTAGCAATCAGGCCCTCATCAATCAGATGAGGACCGAACACTCTCCCACATGGACATACTTACACAGGTTTGACACGAGAAGGGAAATTAGCTGTCGATTGTGTGGCAAATCTGAGGAGTTGGTCAAGCACCTACTGGTAGAATGCCCCGGTTTGGTGGGGGAGTTAGATGATGAAAATAAAGGCTGCGGAAATTAACGATTAATTTCTCGATTAATTGCTAAAACTTTTATATATTAAATATTAAATATCAATTAAAATACTTTTTAACGATAAAATTTCGATTAAAATTTAAGAAAATATTTATACGATTTTTTTTTCTTCTATAAACAATATGATAAGCCAGATCGCAGGATTTGTAACGCTGAGAAACATAGTACAACAGTCCATAGCAGTTTTTAAAAAATCAAATAATTATTTTTTTTTTTTTAAATTTTTTTTTTATATATATTTTTTCTTTTTTGACATTGGGGAAATAGCTCAATAAAACAAAAAATGTCAATTACCTTTTTATTTTTTTACTTCCCTCTTACGTTTTTGTCAGGCCCCCTTTCTTTATTGGAACTTTATTCTAAGAGTTGCTTTTGTATACGCTAATAATAATTTCATTTCACAATGGCATGCTTAGTGGTTTTAATTTTTTTTTTTTTTTTAGCTCTCCTATGTTTTTAAAAGAAAATATTTCGCCTCCAATTTAGGTTAACTATCGGCTTACGGGTTGTTTTATTTTCTGTCTAGCCCTTTTGTATGAGAAGCATAATCAATCTCTGAGGAGTCTCCAGTTCCTTAGTTTAGTTCAGGGTTTCTCAAACTGTGTGCGACACAGTGTGTCGTGAGAGATTTCCAGGTGTGTCGCGAGTCTGAGTAAAAACATTTCAAATTGATAGAGTTCTGAGCTCTGAAGTTATTATGACATTTTAAAATAAAGCAAAACAAAATGTTTGTTAAATAAATCAACAACATAATCTGTAATCGCGTGTGTTCCGAGTGGGGCAGGTCGTGGGCTGGATATTTTTCATTCGGTAAGAGATTGAACTTTAAAGCATTTTTTTTTTAAAAGTAGGCTAAGTTGGTATTTTATTCAAGTTAACATAATTTTATCTTAACTTGCTTAAAATGTCGGCTTTATTATCTGATAAAATAATAATTAAATTAATTACTCCATCCCATATCATGTGAACTGTTGCCTTAAGTGTATTTTGATGATGAAAATTACTGAAATGAATACGAATCGTTAGTTAATAAACTTCGCTTGAAAGTACCCATTGTATTTAGAATAAAACTTAATAAAACTTACATAAATAAGTATTAATGTTAAAGTCTAGCAGTAACTCTATCAGGTTCATTCAACCCACGATTCGCCTGCACGTCAACCTTCCCGAGGATCCGCCACAAAGCTAGACTATCAAAATTAATAAAAGCATTTTTTTTTTAACATGCAAGTTTTGTTGGGTCTCGTTTAGAATTTTGAAGTAAGTTGATAATATTTGCATGCTTTTGTTGTTTGTTCAGAAATAATCTGTTCAATTTAGCCATGGACAATTTTTAATAAACATATTCTACTCATGAAGCAAAAGTCCATCACACTGATATAACACAGTAATATGTAAATAAAATGTTATCTCTTTAATAAAATAAGTTAAACTTATTTTTGTGTGTCGTGAAAATTCTTGAATATTCTTAGCGTGTCGTTATCCAAAAAAAGTTTGAGAAACACTGGTTTATGGAATTAGCCGAATACAATGAAATTTGAAATTGTTAAAGTTTAAAACTTTTTATTCATCTTTGGTATAAATATTTATTCAAATTTAATTTTAAATCATGCCATAACATTATTTAGCTTTGTTATGACACGTTACCTAAACATTTTCTTATTGACAAGATATTGATGAAACACATTTTTTTTTCATTTTTGTGGGATAGGAACCATCTCAAATGTTTCAATATATGTTGGGTATGTTTTCTATATTATTACACCTTGAAATCAAGTGGCACCAGTAGTGCTGCAACTAAAAATCTAGCGTGGATTTTTTCCCCTGGAAAATTTTTGATTAACTTCCTGGTGCTGCTATTATGCCCCCCACCCCCACCCCATTTTTTGTACTATCTATGAGCATTTCTGCGGCGTATGCTGCACTGTGGGTCGGATCTAGTTACTAGATTGACAAGAAATGTTTACTTGTCTGAGTAGTGATAGGTAAGGCCTTAAGTTAAGGATTGGAGGGAGGAGGGCTTTGCTGCCTGATAATATTTTAAAACATTTTTAACAAATATTTTACCCAATAAAATGCACAAATAAAAATTGTGTATAGACTACGGAAAAAGCGTGAACAAAGACTTCATTGTTACACGCAGACCCGCTTAAAAACTTCGACGCTTGACAATCGCGTCACAAGAATAACTAAGAATAAGTGTTTCTCAAACATTTTAATGCAATGGCACCTTGTACTTGACGCGAAGTCAAGCGAGGGATTGTTCGGTTCCAAACGATTAGAAATATATTTTCCGTTACAATCCGAAAACTCTCATTGTGGCCAAAGTCAGTTTCAGTTATAAATTATTGTGGCCAATATTCGTTCTATGGTTCGTTTACCGGTGTGCAAATTAAAAAATAAAATAATTTGCACAATTACACAGCATCAACTTTTTGTGCAAATTATACAGACACAGTTTTGATATTTTCTTAATAAAAAAATTGCTGCGCGGTAATTATAAACTGTTGCACCGCGTAGGTCAGATACATGCAACGCAGCTGCACAGCTTAAAGAGGTCATAGCTTTTATCTAGAATAGAGATGTAACAAGTTGTTTTCTTGCTACTCTTTTTATGCAATTTTCAATAGCGAACTTTTCAGTGCGAAACTTGTGCTTGGTGTTTCTAAAAAAGTTTGTTTAATTCGTGGCTATTTTGTGTTCTGTTAGACTGTTAATTTTTTAAATATCGGCAAACCCTATTCCGATCTCACAGAACCCCGGTTAAGAGACACAGTTTTACGCGACGCGAACTGCCTTATCGTGTAGGCAACAACATCCGCACAAATAAAAGGAATAAGAAATGATACACCTGGTTTTGCAAGAGATGAAACAATTTTTAATGTCCCCAGTCCTCAGGGTAAAGCACTTAAACCTCTGGTGTTGTTGTAGCACTCGTTTTATTGACAGTTTTTTTGTCAATATGTTTACACCCAACAATGGGATGGCTATAGACATTTAAGGTAAGCTTGAGACGACATGCTAAGGCAGGGGTGCGCAATCTTTGGGCTATTGACGGCCGCATTAAAAAAAAAATTTTTTTGCTACGGCCGCCAAATATTTTGATTGAAAATCGAAACGATCACTATCAAAAATGGACCTCTCATAGTGGTCAAAGCGAGATAATAATGACGTCATCATGATGTATTGTAGGCAAACACAGTGCTTCATTACAAACAAAAACATTACAATTGATATTTTCTTATATTCCTACTTTATTAAACATTGTCATATAAACCTAACAGTATCCCAATATCATGCACGTCACACACGTATAGCATAAGGATATTTTTAAGTGGCATCAGCACACTGAGAACACAATAATTAAATAAGTGATAAGCTTCTTCACTAACATTGTCCGTGTAACTTAGAAGACCAGAGTCCATAAATTAGTGGCTGCCTTGCTCTCGGATGTTTTTCGAAAGTCGCGCAAAGTCCGGACACTCACTGGAGTCGTATTCCGGACGCCAGATTGCTGTCCAACAGTCGGGTTCGATATTTGGGCACGGGTTCAAAACAGCGACAGTCAAAACAGCGATCGTCATAACAGCGACTTCAAAACAGCGACTGTGTCAAAACAGCGACGGTCAAAACAGCGA
>MUZC01001081.1:1461-26261 GCA_002072015.1 Radix auricularia | reverse complement strand
TCGCTGTTTTGACCGTCGCTGTTTTGACACAGTCGCTGTTTTGAAGTCGCTGTTATGACCGTCGCTGTTTTGACTGTCGCTGTTTTGACCGGATGCGGATATTTGTTTTTGAGATATTTCATTCGTGCAAATGACGCTTCGTTCATGTAAGTTCTTCCAAACAGCACTTGAGTGTTTCTTGCTGTTTCGCGAAGATGCGATACTCCACAACTACTTTCTATGTCTCCAGTAGATCTTTTTTTTTTCTTAGAATTTCTTCACAAGCTGCGCGTTATTACTTTTATTTCAATCAGTTCCATGTGGGCATACAACGGTGCGCTCTCTGTCTCAGTAAAATGTGTAGTAGCAACGAATCTCATATTTTCTGAAATCTTTCCGAAATCCTGAAAACTGTCTGCGAATTCCAGCAACAGCGCTTCGAGGACGCCTGATAAGGACGTAGCTGGAATTTTATCTTTTCTTATTTCATGGCTCTCGATTAGAGCGGTGAGTTGCGGAAAATGATAGAGATGGAGCTGTTAGATATGACTTTTTAGCTGACGACATGTGTCACAGAAATCCTATACTTTTCTGTGCATGACGCAAACTGTTGCAGAGACTCGTTGAGGCAGGTGATATTAAATAACAAATCTACAAGGAAGACCAGGTTCTGCGTAGGGCAGTCCTTGCTTTTCGTGGCATAAAATTCCAGTATTTCTTTTCGTAGCAGCAGAACGACCACCGCGAGATGTTTCACCCTGACATAACCAACGAACGTTGATATGGTATACAATATCTTCAGCAGACAACTCATATGTATGAATAATTTGTATTAATTGGCTGTGGTGAAGAGCATTCGCGCGAATAAAAATGATAATGTGATTCACAACCTTTAGAATGTTATCCAAATCAACAGTTTTAGAGCACAGCGTTTCCGGGTGAATAATGCAGTGCATATTTATGGGCTGGTCGTTACCGTGATCCTTGAACACTTAATCGAAAAATCTAGCCACGAATCCATTTTGCTTACCAACGCAGGTTATTACATTATAAACAGACATCAACGGTCGCACTTTTTCGTAGCCACGGCCGCATACAACCGTTCAGCCGCAGGTTGCGCGCCCCTATGCTAAGGTGTCACTGAAACGATGACTAACATTAAAACAAACAATTGGTTACTGCTGAGATATATGCGGGCTGGCGGAGAGAAATATTTATATTAAAAAAAAAAAGAATTAAGATACAGAAAGGGGGAGAGAGTGAGAGCTAGAAAAATAGCTAATAATAGCAAAAATCAATTGAAACGTCTAAATAAAAGACATACGCATAGAGAGGAGGTGGGGGAATGCTGATCAAACAGTGTTTGAATTTCTTGACAATGGCGAAAAACAACAAACTTGGATCCAAGTAAAATCTCTTTCTTTACCATAATCAAAAGACAGTCAAGATTTCATTCCCCGTCAATAATGAATCCTAGACTAAGCTGTGACGTGTACATTTTATCCTTGGACCTCAAAACGGAAAATGCCACAGGGACCTAGTTACACAGTTAAATGGTCCTCCTAATAATATCTATATATAAAATACGCCAGACCAAGCAAGACGCAGGCAACAGGCCTGAGTAAGGAAGACGCAAACTCTGCCTTTCCTTTCCTACCCATCATTTAGCTACCGCCCCCTCCTGCCCCACATTCGCTTGCCTGTGAGCACCACTATGGTTGATTTGTTTTACTAAAAGGTGTGTGGCATTGCTCTCTCCTTTAAACCACGTTAACTCGCGTTATTTTGATTTCTTCGGGCTGCCGTTTGTGTCCGCTTTCCCCTTTCTCTACACTATTTATGAGTAATTATGCGGCGTATGATGAGCCATACGACAGCAGGAAGACGCACGGAGCTCCTGACCCCACACATTAGACTGAGCCGTGGACAAAAGACAACAAAAGCCGGAGTCAGCTCGCTCCAAGAGAGACCTTTTGCATTAAGTTGTTGGTCCTTGCGATTTTTTAAAAATCGAGTCAAAATGGGCCTTATCTTTTGAGCACGCATAGACAGAACCTTCCATTAGTGCACTGTCAGTAATCTGTGCACTTTCATTCATCTGTGAACAACTAGCTAGATACTTAACAACACTTTTTTTAAATGTAAGGTCGTGTTGTTAAAAATCATTTATACATTTTAAAAAAATAATTCGTCCTCAAGCCAAATAAAAAAATAAAATAACTTGTTTATTGGATTTAAATAAAAAATATCTTGCAGTAAGATATTACATTTTTAAAAAAAATAGGCCTGCTGCAAAGATTTAAGAAAGTATATAATTATAAAAGACCATCAACCATCATTTAGTATTAAGTTTGGTTAAGAATAAATATACTAATACTATTTATTATGACTATTGCAGTTGACAGAAGTAGAAGTGTAAATCAAAATCAAATTTTTATTATGATTGCCAAAGTAAATTCCTAAAATAATCATATTTAAATTAATTTTAAAAAATCTTTTTGAAGTAGCGGTATATTTAACAATATTCTCGATTGAAGTTTAAATTTTTTAAATCATCTTATTTTTTAGTAGTAAATATTTTTTAAAAATGGTTTATTTTACATTATTTCGATGTTCAATGTTTAGAGATTGAAAAATTATTTAGAATCTTAACGAAAACCCCATGAACACAACGAAGAAAATACGATCGGTGCGGTATTTTTTTAAAAAATTTTTTACGACGATGAGGGGATGATGCCCTTTTGGAACCTCTACCAGTTCCCAGCAAAGTGTAAGCTGACGATTTGGATGTTTTTAATCAATCACATACTATGCGTAACTGATTATTGAAGGTTTCAATAGCCTTTTTTTCTAAACAAGCAATACTTATGGCATTAACTGTATTCAAGGTTTAAGATGGAAAATTCCTTTGAAATTAATTCTTTGAAACATCAATAGTTTCACCGTAATCTTTCCCCTATATAAATTCGACATCATTGAATTATTTTATTGAGCATCTGGTACCGTCTGCAATAGAATAATTTTAAAACGGATTAACTCTTGCTGTAATGTATAATCCCTTTTTAGATTTGCGGTTAATGTCTTTGTTAGAAAGAATAACAAAGGAGCAGCAACCAATACGTTGGTAGTTGTGTTTTTCCCCATGCTTGCTGTAGGAAGGGGTGTGTGGTCTTTCAGACACCTATCCCAGTAAGGTCTAAATTTGTTTTTTTCCGTTCGTCCTTGGGATCGTTCGCCTCGCAACACCAAGGATTGTGTGGAGGTTTGCCTGCACCCATCACAAATTCTATCAAGATTGGGAGATAATCACTCCTTACTTCCTTTAATAATTCCAGTCTATTCTTGCATTCAAGGTTCGCTAAAATTAGCGTAAGATCTGGGCGGGACTCCGTGCAGTGTCCCATGTGCAGCAGTGTTGGCTCTGCAGCCTGATGAGATTCGTACTGTTACAGACGTCCTCAATGTAGTGGCCTGACGCGTTCCGTTCGGTATAGCTCCAATCAGGAGACTGTGCATTAGCCACCTGCTATTATCGTTCTCAGAGAGGAATATCCTCCCACTTGGAAGTGTGATTGGGTTCCTGGGCGTTTATAGACGTTTGTGATATTAAAGCCAACGTCACCTTGAAAAGTCTCACGGTGAGAGTATCAGTGTTGCCGTAACACTTGACTTCTAGCAATTCCATTGTAAAACCGCTCCAGACCGCAGTGGCAAGACCTCGACATCACCGGTCACACTTAGTATAGCCAGTAACCAGTATTATGAAACGGATTTTCTTAAAGTAGCGTTTCCTGGAATAGAGCGACATCCACATTCCGTTAGTGGAGTATTAAGGTTACTTTGTGTGCATTTTGCCTTATGCCTCAGACATTCAACTGTAGTATTACTAGGGTTTGTTCAGGATGGCTTTTCGTACCCATACTAGGATGACCAGTCCCCAATTGATCACTTGATCATGGCCTAACGTTCGTCACAATGTCTTTAAGAGGAGTGATAGCCAACCTGCCTTTTTCTCCATAACGTGACGTTGCTGCTTCGTGGCACCTGAGCACAAAATGGTTTTCATCAAAATGAAACTTATTTAAAAGATTGCTTTTAGTACCCAGCACGTTTGCATAGCTTAAGATGTCGACCATAATGGGCACGTTTCACAGCACATGAGCTTCATTGGTGTCGTGGTAATCCCAGGTGTGGTATTGTACATGCGGCCTAATTTAATTGGCCAAATGTCATTGGCCATTGTCTAGATCCCCTTTTTTTGCTCAAAAAACGTTCCCGTTATTTCCTCCGTTTTTTCCCAAGTAGCCTACATTTTGAAAAGGAAAATTATGTCCTTAAGATTAAGATGTTGAATTTTTAAAAATTAAATAATAAATATTCTTATATTTAGATTTCATTTATGAGTTGTATGGCAATACTTATTGCAAATCATAAAGCATTTTAATTCAGAAATTCAGATAAATGCGAATTCCGCATTAAATGTGTATACAATGTTATACAATTTAAGATTTTATTTACTGAGTCATAAACTAATTACTTGTATCGCTTCGTAATGGATAATATGCCTAGATCGTATTAAAATCATGTCGCACTTACCTGCGGGCTTTATCACCTAGCTAGGTGCCAAGTTTATTTCGAAAAAATGAGAATGACATTCTCAAACCTAAATAATGATGCTTGATTTGGAGGTAAAAATTTTCAGGGACTAAGGTAGTTTACATTAGAGGTGGAATTCTTCAATATCCACAATTAAACTTTCCCCCAAATTATTTTAAAAAATAAAGATCTTTTCATTTGTCAAAAACAAAAGTAAAAGTCGCGATAACAGGGGTGCCGAAGTTGTGACAAAAAGAAACGTGTAAACATTGCAATCCATATGAGTTCATTTGATTATCATGATGAGACTTTAAAAGAATGACCAAAGGGCACCATTCGATTAAATCCTACGGTTTTCTTTACTAACACCTTTTAACAGTTATGGCCGAGTTTTGAGAAAATAAAATAAATAGAATCTTTCTCGTGATTCCCGTAGGCTTTAGACAGATTAGACAGGCTAATAAATTTGAGCTCCCGAGGTCAATACCAGTACGTCGATAGGACAGTTGAGATAGCTTACACCATTGTTGTTAGACATGCACACAATGGACTGTTTCCACTGGTGAACGCCAGATACAGTCGTGGAGTCGTGTCAAAGTGCTGATAAAGAGGATTATCTATTGGATAAGCTCTTTTTTTAATCCTCTAAAAGCAGAGAGTATTTTAAAACTCGATGAATAACTTTCATACTTTGAACGATTTCGTACAAAGCCTAACCCCAAAATTCAAGAATAGCTTTTGATATGTGCATTTATGTATGTATGTATGTATAATGTATTTATGTATGTATGTACGCATATATGTTTGTATGTATGTTTGAAATTATTGAGCACGGTGTTCCAGTGCTGTCCTTATCAACATCATCATCAGTCCCGTGACCGTTTCGGTCGTTGGGGTGAAGACATGGACACATCAACAGATAACGATCTCGAAATTAGGCTATCTAGAGCGGCGGCCAATAATTCATTCAATCTCATCCCTGTACAACTGTACATTCCTCTATGTTGTCAAGCCAGCTTTTCCTTTGACGACCTCTTCTCTGGCCCCCTTCTACAGTTCTTTGAAGGATGATTTTTGTTAGGGTATCATTTATCAGTATATGATTGAACTATACCAGCTTGCTTTTATTAATTGTTGTTATAATGGTTTGTTGATGATCCTCAATAGAGTTTATTTTGTCCCAGACATATTCATTCATCTTGTGTTCTAAATAAGAGATTTTGAGAATTTTCCTCATGATATGCACATAAATATGTAGAAGTATAAGAAACATAAACTAATGTTAAGTTTATTGTTGATGTTAAAACGTAACATTGTCGCGATAGTGTTGGACTCAAATATATGCCAAACAGCCACATTTTCTCCCATATTCACACACCTAAGGCATTGTTCATGGAAGTAGCTGCTTTCTCCTTTAATCCTCTGAAATTGAATCCCAGCTGTCCTAAAAATCGTTTCTGCTTCCATCAATATTTAAAAAAAATTAAAGAATGTGAAATAATAGTTAAGTCGCATACCTCTGAGGTAACAAAAAATAATTTTAAAATCCCGTTAAAAACCAAGTTTTCACTATAAACCCTTTATATACACGAGACATAACTATAAGGATGTTCATTATCTATAATACGAAGGGCAAAACAATACGAAAATACAAAATTCTAGTTAGTCTATGTCTTGTAAAACGTGTTTAATATAATGCGCACCGATCGTGAATATATTTTTTAAAAGTACTGTCAACGTAATGCGCATCTTATTTCGCGATATGAAAGGTTGTTGAACATATTACGCACCACAACGCTCTGTCTCAAAAAAATTAAGATGATATAAAGAGAGACATAAAATAATTTTTAAAATTAAATAATTCAATTACTGTCAATTCGATCGATTTGAAATTTTGATACTTCATTTTGAGAATTGGCATGAGTCTGTCTGCAAAATTTCAACTCGCTAGCTTACGAGAAAGTGGTTTAAAAATCAATCAAAAGTTTTTTCGGCAAGGTCGGTCGGTCGATCGTGCGGTCGGTCGTACGGTCGGTCGGTCGCACGGCTCAGACACCACAAGTTAATACAAAGGATTTTTTTTTTTAAATGATACATCTTTATAAAAGTATAAGAAGTTCATAAATGTGTATGTGTGTCTGTGTGTTTATTTGTTTAAAAATTAACAACAACAAATTGGAGCTGAACACCTCACACACTTCAAATATAAACACATTTTTATTTATTATATATATAGTTTCTTGTATAAAATTGTGTTATATAATCTGTAAATATTGGTGTATTGAGCTTAGCAACTTGACTATGTGCTCTTTCCTGAAAAAAAATCATCTTAGCAATGCCTAATATTGCTGATATGATTTTTGCAATAAATTCCTCTTAAGAAAATATGCAGCTACCAGGACCCCATAGGATGATGAAATGAAACTCCTTCTTGCCCACCCCTCTAACACAAGGTGTAACAAAATTACGGCCCTTCAACGTCATCTTATTAGTCCGCAAACCATAGTGGAATACTGAATGTGTTTCATACAATACAAGGAACACGAGACGTTTTAATACCATTCAATATTTAATATAGAATTATAGAAGATCTTCAAATGTTTGGATACATTCTGGCCGCGCTGTTCATAAAATGTTTCATTTACAGGTTTACTTGTATTATTTGAATTATAGAACTGTTTGCTTTTTCGCACCACACCTAGTCTTTCTCTGGCGGACTTCATTGTGGCAACGCACTAAACATGCATTTTCCCCCGCCCATAGATGAGTTCAATTGTCAACACAAGCTTCAATCTCCAGAAATATTTTCTTTGTGTTTACTGTATTTTTTTAAAAAAAGTAATTAACTCGTGTTTCTTAGTTTAACAAGTGACAATGAAATAGCAAACGAGAAGAAAAAGCGTGTGTCGAGAAAGAAAATGTCTAGAGGATTACTTCCGGATTTATTCGGAAAGTTAACATTCATGCCGCCCTTTTCATACACCGCATCTTATACCAATACCAGTAAGAATTCGGTCTGAAAGGATTTTTTAAAAATAAATAAATTTTAAGCTAATCGCTTCTTCTGGAAAATTCATTCGGTGAAATAAAATATCAAATCCCTCACGAAACTTACATTCTTTTTCAATCTAGACTAAACCCCACCCCTAAACACACTCACAGAAACAACTCAACATAATACAGTCATCCAAACGAAACTTCTCCTGGTGGGGTTCTCGGTGGTGTAACCGTGATCAGAAACACAATGAACTTTTTAATGATGTTCTCAAAATAACTTAATGGAATAGACGGGGGAAAATAATTTTTGTCTTTACATTTTTTGATAAGCTGGAAAGCTGACTCAATCGAAACTACCCCTGGTGAGGTTCTCAGTGGTGTAACAGTGATCAGAAACACAAGGGAATTTTTAAAAATAATTTTCTAAATGCAACAACATAGCATGAATATTACAGTGTCCTTAGTATTACTGTATACATGACATTTTCCATATAGCATTAAGCATATTTTTCCGCTGTGTGGGGTGATGTGGGGCAAGGGGCGGCAAAACTGGATTCTGCCCCAAGTGGCACATACCCACGCTTCGCCGCTGAGTGGGTGTGCCAATGTGTCATTAGCTAGTGAATAGACTCGTCAGCTAGTGGATGCGTAAACTAGAAACAGTAGATGAGCAACGATTTAATGGGAAGCAAACATGGCGCACTCAATTAACTTTCTACCATCTTTGATTGATGGTTGACGTTGGTATATGCCTAATGTTCCTACCAAGGACGCAAGAGTGGGAAATCAGAGGTTATTCCTGTTTTAGTCAATGCTATAAAGAAAATATAATTTATAAAGTAATACTAAGGACACTATACATTTTTTATGTTAGAAATAAGTAAAGAGCTTTTATTTTTTAAAAAAATTGATTTAAGTTTTCTGCTTTTCCTTGTGGCAGAATATTTGGAATATAAATATCCTATTTTTGCTATTCCCCTTGAGATTTTCTGGTGTATCTATAGTTGTGTTAAAATTATCCGTTAATTAATCAATCAGTAGATTATTTTTTAACGATAAATAGAACCAAAAAAATGTAATTAGTTCCAGCCCTAGTTTTTACCCCACCCCCCACCTCGGGTTCTTTCAAACAGTACTGGGAATAGACAAGGAATACGGATAATCCTTGTCCTGATTTGTTGGGTAAAGCACCCCTCAGATTAGTTTATTTAAAATATCAACCCCGTATCCTTGCGAGCTAAAGAAATAAAAAATAAGAGAAAGGCCAAAATGTCTGTCAGTCAGTCAGTCTTTTCGGAATTTATCAGAGAAACTAATATTTCTCTCTCTTTTTTTATAGTTATTTAAGAAATGAAACCATTTATTGAAAGAGTGATTGTTTTGCGTTTGTATTTATGTTAAGGTGATAATAAAGAAATGGAATTAAAGAGCACCTAGACAGTTTTAATCAAGGAGGAGACATTTGTCAACAATGTAACAAACTTTTTCAGCCTTTTTTTCTTGGATCATTTCAAGGAAAAAAAGAACATTAAAAAAACCAACACATTACTGGAAAATTTCATATTTGTAGATAAAAATGAGTCAACTTCTCATTTATTTGGGGGTGGTGCGGGTAAATATCTGTATGACGTAATTTCCCATTGATTTGGGATACTTTAATTACGTCATACAGATATTTACCGTTGATTTGGGATACTTTAATTACGTCATACAGATATTTACCGTTGATTTGGGATACTTTAATTACGTCATACATATATTTACCGTTGATTTGGGAAACTTTAATGGGGCATTGGAACTTTGAGTGGTTTACGACATCTGAGATGTTGTGTCTACTTGGTTTTCTTTTTTTCTTCTTTTCTTCTTTTTTTTTTTTTAAAAACTGTTTAGTGTTTAATGAGTTTTCTTAATGTGAGTGTAACCTCAATCTACTCAATATCAATCTACTGGTAGCTTTTTAAAATTTATGATCAAGATTTAATTATTTTATTTACATTTTAAAAATAAAATCCAACATTGATTTCTTTCTATATATTCAAAGGACCTTTGCGAGGTCAACTACAGAGGCCCTATAATTTCTGCCGAGATTATGACCGAGCTGTTTCCTGAATCGTCTAACCGTAAAGATGTCTATATATTGGATGTTGCAGCTGGATCAGGATTCGCTGGAGAAAAGGTCAGTTCTATATCATTGGTGGCAGGGTCGGCCTTAGGCCATAGCAACCTATGCGGCCGCAGCGCACCCCGCGCTAACTTAATTTTCACTTAATGTCCTTATTAATTCCTTATCCCTACCCCAAAAATGGGCCACGCGCAATCAGTTTCGTATACTAAGCCGCATGTAATGTTAGATTAAACTATAATCAATATTTTGGAACATATTAAATTAAATTATTATACCAGCTTGTAATGGTTATGTTACTACATATTGTTTGGTTCCATTTATTGATATATGGGGGTAAAATTGTGGCTAAAAGACCATTTCATGAAAAAATGGCTAAAAGGATGGGAAAATGGTGACACGGCACGAACGCTTTACGATAAAATGCCGCGACCACGCAAGCGAGATCCCTGGTGGAAACTGCCTCGTAGCTGCCAGTCCCTCATCACTCAGATGAGGACTGGACACTGTCCAACAAACAGCTACTTTCACAGGTTAGACAAAAACAGGGAACCCGGCTGCCGTTTATGTGGTATGGCCGAGGAGACAGTGGCACACCTGCTGACCGATTGTTCTGCGGCAATTGGGGACGCGGTGAGGTCAGGCAGCCATTGCACTGCGGAGGAATATCTCCATGGCGATGCCCTTATGTTGAGGCTCGCCGTTGGTATTGTAGGCCGGGTTATAAGAGTCTGAAAAGACTCAACCCTCCAAAGAGAATGTCACATATTATTGATATGACTATCGACTGTTACAAATAGAAGGTGAACCTCAGTGATGTGGGAATGGTAGAGGGGATGAGCTAACCCTACAATATTTTATTTGATTGTAAGCTTGCCAACTGTTTAAAAATGTCTTAACTAGTGCGAAATGAATGATGACCAGCTCTGACAAACATAACCAAATAAAGCCCACGGGCCGACGATTTTACTCAGTTTGCACTCAACATTCAATTACTTTGCTCCTTTCCCAAGTAATCCCATATAATGTACGTGAATTTTGAACAAATTCCAAAATTGAAGTAAAAAAAAACAACACCACAACAACATTATGTAAAACTCTAACACAAAGTTCTTTTGGTTTTAATATTCTGGCTGACTAGACAAAAGGTATGTGTTAAATCTTGCGCTGGACAACAATGGTGCTTTGTGTTTCCCATTTCAGCCTACCTGAAGTTTTTTTAAAAAGACCATTATACACGCTTGCGCTAGTTTATTTTGTCGCGCCGAGGGCTGTTGAAATAGTCGTCTTGTTGATCCTTTTCTAAATTACATTTTTTAAAGTATTATCCCATTTGAGACATAATTTTATCGTCTAAAATAATTTATTTAGAACCCAATGTTTCGTTTTGTGAATAGTTATTTTATATTATATATAATTCACATATGTTAAGTATTAATATTTGGGTGTTTTTTTTAAATGTGAAAACAATTACAGGTTAAACTGAATAGTTGCTACTCATATAATATAGGACTACTTGTTATATGCTACACTTATAAAAGTAGTATTGATTTTTGTTTTATGTAAATAGTTACTTTTATACAGTACGAAACGGTGTTTCAACTTCAGAAAATGGGGATGAACTTGAATTGAAGTCTAGAATGATGACAGCGATTGACCTTCAGCGTACACTTGCCCAAGAATTGAACTGATTACATTTCTGTGAAAAATTACTTTTGCTTTACTGTTAAAAACAACATTTCGATCGTTAATCCACAGTTAAAGCTCAAGGGTTTCACCAAAATTGACGCCCTAGAACCCAGTGCAGGGATGATGAATCTGGCAATAGCAAAGAATGTTTACACCAGGACGTTCCTCGAATTTCTCAATGACACAGCACTAAGCAACGAATCAGGTTGAGTTGCCATAACATTGAGTTGAACCTTTATAGTAAATTATGTCAACAAAAAGATCTTATTTATCAAGCGTGTACATTTTGTTTCGACGAGATCAACCTTGGTTTCGACGATTATTGATACATGTTTACTGTCAACATCAATTCCAATATTAATTTGCTGCCTCGCTATCCTTAGCATACCATGTTTTAAACATAATTATATTTATAGATTTATGAATGCTACAACGAACTCAATTGTCATTCAAATAAAGATTTCAGAATTTTATCAGCATATTTAAAAATGATACTGAGTGAAATTTTAATCATCTCTTAATTTCTTATTTTCTATTTTAAACAGATTTCTACGATGTTGCTCTCATCTGTGGTGGAATGGGCCAGGGACACATTCCATGTAGTGGCCTAGACGAGCTCGTGCGTGTTGTAAAACCAGGTAAAGTTGATAACTCTGTGGCCTTATCTCTTACTGACTCCGTTCTCTATCTTAGTCCATATCTCTTACTGACTCTGTTCTCTATCTTAGTCCTTATCTCTTTCTGGCTTTGTTCTTTTGTATCTTCTGTGTACAGAGTATGATTATTTTAAAGGAAACAAGTGAATGTTTACGTTGTTTCCTTGGAAAAAGTGCATCACGCAAATAAATTCCCCCACCATTAATTAATTTAATTTAAGGTACATTAAGCGTATTCCAATATTAGTGTTCAATATTTTTAGTGTGGTCCTGAAAGCATCATTCAGCAAATTTCCAAATATACCACTCAGACCAAAGCCAATAAGTAGGTACAACACCTATTTTAATTTATGTATGCGTTCATTTGATAGAGAAGATGCGGGTACATTTTTATAAGTCATTTATTTTGTACACTAGGTGATTTACTGTTAGAATCCTTGGCAGCATTCTTACAAAAGTAATTAATACAAATGGCGCGTTTTAGTTTATTAAAACTTATTCCAAATGATGTAACTGCATATGTAAGTTTTTGAAGGACTTCAACATTTTTTGAAAAAAATAGTAACGTGTTTCATTTCAGGTGGACTTGTAGTCATCGTAATGCGTGAGAAGTACCTGACCAGTGTAGAAGAGTACAGAGACAGACTGGAGCCACATATGAAAGAGTTAGAGCTGGCTGGACAGTGGGAGTCGGTACTCAGGCGGGTCGTGCCAAGATATTCATTCCAAAACAATGGCGTGATTTTTGTCTTCAGGGTGAAAACACGTTCAACAATCGAGGGTTGAATTGAAATGATTCCGTCCATTTTATAGTTGGATTGTCGAATTTTCAACTTAAATATGTGTATGGTCATCTTATCATTCCCTGCCTTACCTTTACCTTTTGTTGACCACAAAACAATATTGTGTATATTAGGGAATTTGGGATACTGTTTAAGGTTGCTTATTTATAATTATTATCAATTTAAATTTGTTTTTTTTTTAATAGCGGAAAAATGTATGCAATAAGGGGAAATAACAATGGCTGAGAATGGTGATATCGATGTAACTTAAAGAGCAAGTTTGAATATTTTACTAGGTCACGGCTCCAATATTTTAAAAATGTTTTATTTCCTATGTACACTAAACTAAAAAAGCAATTTTAATTAATTTCAACCACACCTGTTTTTCTTTGTCTCCATTTGTCTGTCTTTTTTCCCGTCTCCATTCCTGTTTCTTTTTATCTCTCTTCTTGTCTCTCTCTCTCTCTCTCTCCCTGCCTTTCTATCTCTCTCACTCTGTCTCTCTCAGCTGTCTCGCCTCCTGCCTCTCTTCTTGTCTCCTTCAGTCTCTCTCTCTGTCTGTACGTCTCTCTCACTCTGTCTGTCTGTCTGTCTCGCTCTCTATCTTCCTATCTCAATCCACATATCTGTATCTTTCTTTCTCAGTCTTTCGCACAACACTTTGCTAGGTAACCATATCTAAAAATGTTTGTGCGAGCAGCGTTGCCCATGGCAGCAGCAGAAGATAAGTTTATAATACTTTTTAAAACTAGTTTAAATTATCTTTTAATGAAATTAGTTCAAAATTTGAACATTTTAAAATATTCAGCCAAAAATTTAGATCGCTTTCTTCGAAACAGTTGTGAAGTCAGTTGTCTAACATTGACGACAACTAGTTTAGATTACAAGTAAATTAACTTAAAAATCCAACGGCATAGAATAAAAACTTACTTTTCAGCTTTAATGCTACTTAAGCTCTGGGGCTAGCATCAGATATTTTGTTCACCACAGGTTGTCGTCTATGGACTGGTTCATTCACGCCAAGCTGCACGGAATGTTAAAACTTATTTGTTTTCATTCAATTTATAGCAGTATTATGTATAATAATTATACACCAATCTGTACCAAACGTTTAATTCAAATAATATTATATTTAGAATGATGAATGATGATGTGAGAAATATGATGTTTCAGATGTCTTATTCAGATTTTTTACGTTTAACCTTTGCAATAATTTCTGCTGAAATTTTATATTTCTTAGATAGGGATTCTTTCTTTTAACTTATCCTGAAAGTAACAAAATTTATATTTTCATATAAGCTCGCTTCAATTCAGTCGAAGGTTTTCATAACATCATTTTATTTTTATCATTGATACATCAGACCTTTGACTAAATGATTAGCCAGCTTGTCATGCCCCCCCCCAAAAAAATATTTTCGAAACTTAAACAGATTTTTAAAAAAAGTATATTATGATTTCAGTAGTGCAACTACTGCAACTAAATGATAAATTATTATTTAACTTGTTCAATTTATAATATTTAATTTCTTTTTTAACGATCCTAAAACTTTCAGCTAACTAAGCGATGTAAAACAATTTTGAAATCTGAATGTACGTACGCCCAGCTAGATCGGGTTTAATTGCTATTTCTGACTATGTTGTACATATGAGGGGTAATTATTAAATGCATGTGTATTGCACAAAAAAGGAATATTTACAAGAACTAGCCTAAAACTAGTCAATCAAGGGTCCAACGTCTTAAATTCTCATTCCTATATCTTGCTTTGTCTTATGTTTGACTTATAACTATATTTATTAAGTCCATCAATGTTATTCAATCGTATATGGGGTTATCTTTCGTTTCATAAATGTGAATAAAAGATACAATTTAATAAGGGCAATACCATTTATTATGTTTTGTTTATTAGTTTTTAATCATGTTCCCATTTTTTCAAACAGGTTTTCACGAAATCATAACATTTCCAAGAAATAGTTTGATAAACATGAAATACTACCATAACTGATAGCATGCTTTATGGGTATATAATCATTTAATTTATGACAAAGAATGATTTTAACTTATAATTTAAAATCTTAATAGAGTTTGGAGAGGGGCATTAGACTAAGGAAGACAAGAACAGTAAAAAAAAAAATAATATACCAATAAATAATTAACAAACGACAATATTACTTTTTCAATAACAATATGTAAGATAAATTTAACAAACGACAATATTACTTTTTCATTAACAATATGCAAGATATGTTTTCAATCACATGGAATAATAATTCTTCCATGTGATAATAATTTTATTGTTTATTTTTAATCGAGTTCTTGTTTAATTTCTTGTACCCGGTAATCCAACGTATTTTTATCGTAATTATATAAAGATGAAAACAAATTAATTTATAATGGGACTGCAGAAATGAATGATTAATTTCTCGATTAATCCTTAAAGAAATTTAACGATTAAATTATTTTTAAGATTAATCGACCCATCACTCACAAATTATTGGAAGTCAGAAAGTAAAAAAACAATAATAATAATAATAAAATAGCGGCCGATAAATAATAGATTTCCTGACAATTACGTCAACATTTTGGTTTTAAACTATTGACTGACGGGAATGTTCAAAATGTTGATAAAGGTTGCCTACTATGGTTCTAAAACTTCACCTAGTTATCAAACTAAAGGAAAAGCGTATTAAGCTAGCTAATGGCTGTAATGGAGTCTGACTCAGCGACAGAAAACAATGACAGCTCTTCTGATGAATTACTGCGTTACAAAATGGACATGCAAGTTCCTGAATCCATTAACCCTCTACAATGGTGGAAACTTAATGAACACCGATATCCGATGTCATTCCTTTCCAAGACCGTTTTTTGATTTGTGCATACCAGTTACCCCAGTTCCATGTGAATGATTGTACAGCTTGGCTGGTTATATTGTAAACTAGCCATTTACCCGCGCTTTGCTGCGGTAAATTAGGATTTTAGTTCTTGAAAAATGCATCTTTTTTATATAGCTAATTATGAGACAAAACCTATATTTAGGCAATCGTCCTCATAGTGAGAAAGGATTTAATATTTTTTGCCTCTTACCATCACGGGAGTGTACTCAACAACTTCCCAAAGTTTCAAGCTTCTATCTACACGGAAGCTTGGAGAATTAGTGTTGATTTAGTTTTATATAGCCCATTTTAGGGGGAAAAAAGATTTTGGGCCCCCGGCCACCAATGAGTGGAAATTTAAAAAAATTATATAATTGCTTTCCTTATTACCATCGCTGGGTGTTACTAAACAACTAAAGAAGGCTTTATACTTTTACCTACACAGGAAATGGGAGAAGCAGTAATTTTCAGTTTTTAATAGCTCATTTAATAGAAAAACTACATTGGGGCCTCCGGCATGCAGAAAGTGATAATTTAAATATATATTCACCTGTTACCAACGAAGAAGTGTACTCAACAACTTCCAAAGTTTAAAATTCTACATACTCGGCACAAAGGACAAATAGTGATTTTCAATTTTTACAGATAAAGAGAAATAGTTTTTGGGCCCCTAGCCTCACATAATTTGGAATTTTAAATTTCCTTTTCGTCGTGAGAGGGTATTCAACGACTTCCCATATTTTCATGCTCCTACCTACACGGGAAGTTGGAGAATTAGTGATGAGTGAGTGAGTGCATTAAAAACTATATTTGGACCCCAGGCCCCCGGAAAGGTATATTTTAAATATGTTTTCACCTGCTACCATCGTGGAAGTGTATTTAAGAACCCCCCCCCCCTCAAAGTTGCGTGCCCTTACCTATTCGGGAAATAAGAGAATTATAGATTTTTAATTTTTATATAGCTCATATAAGAGAGAAAAAAACGGTTTTGGGGCTCGGCCCCCATAATTGTGTGTTTCGAAACTATTTTACACCAACTTTCGTCGTGAGAGGGTACTCAACAACTTCCCAAAATTTCATGCTCCTACCTATACGGGAAATTGGAGAATTAGTGATAAGTCGGTTTTTAATATTAGAAAAACTATATTTGGGCCCACTGCCCCCCATGAAAGGGAGTTTTAACATTCTTTTTTGTCAATTTTCGTCGGGAGCTTGTACTCAAAACATTGCCAAAGTTTAGTGCTCCTACCTACACGGGAAATAGGAAAATTGGTTGCTTTTCAATGTTTATAGAACCAATATAAGGAAAAAATGTTTTTGCCCCCCCCCCTGCCCCACATGAGCGAGATTTTTAAAATATTTTTCGCCATTTTTCGTCGTGACAGGGTATTCAACAACTTCCCAAAATTTCATGCTCCTACCTACACGGAAAATAGGAGAATTAGTGATGAGTCGGTTTATAATATAAGAAAAACTATATTTGGGGCCCCGGTCCCCCATGAGAGGGAATTTTAGCATTATTTTTTGCCAGTTTTTTTTCGGGAACGTGTACTCAAAATATTTCAAAAGTTTCATGCTCCTATCAGTGATTTTCAATATTTATAAAGCTTAAATCAGAAAAAAAAAACGTTTTTGGGGCCCCGGCCCCCATGAGTGGGGAATTTACCTTTTTTTTTCATCCAATTATCGTCGACAGCACGTACTTTAAAAATTTCCAAAGTTTCATGCTTTATCCTACACGGGAAATAGGAAAATTGTTGATTTTTTAATTTTTATGGAGCCCATATAGGGAAAAAAAAAGTTTTTGGGCCCCCGGCCCCACATGAGCGAGATTTTTACAATTCTTTTGCACCAATTTTTGTCAAGAGAGGGTACCCAGCAACTTCCCAAAGTTTCATGCTTCTACATACACGGGAAGTCTGAGAATTAGTGATGAATCAGTGAGTGAGTGAGGGCTTTCCCTTTTATTATATTGTAAATTAGACCCATCCATCACTTGAACCAAATGATGTCAAGACACTTATTTTTTTATTTTATTTTATTTTTTTTTGCGCAGTTGATTAAAAGATGACATATTTAATGAACCATTCCAGTGTTAGTAGATTTTCAACAAGAACGTTATAAGTGTTACTTTTGACATCATAAATTCTAATTTTGGCTTTATTCAAAATTAAAGATATAATTAAACGTTAAATTTTCACAAGTTAAAGATTACATTTAAAATAATCGCTAACAGCTCTAATATAGATATAAGTCAATCGTTTCTTTTTTTTTATTTAGCGATAAAAGCTGGGAAATACTGTGAGCTTTAAAATTATTTCGGCATATATTTTTGTGTGAGTAACATTTGACCTAAACCGGTGGTGGCGAACCTTTTAGGGGGCATGTGCCCAAAATTCAACCAAAACCCACCTATTTACATAACAGCTCCGGATGGGTACCTAACACGAGTTAGCGAAATAAAGGCGGCTGGGTAATGCGTGGAACCCTCATTGCCGTGGCCTGTGAACGCTGCATCACATGGCAACAGACCGGAATGGTCTGTGGACGCAATAATCTTCTGTATATAACAAGCGTCTGTACAAATAAGACAAGATTAGTCTCATGCCGGCTGACTGTACACCGTCACCGCTTCCTTATTTTAAGATATATAAAGCTTAAAGACAGTTCTTTAAAGTGGCTAGATTCAAGTAATAATATAATCTAATTATCGTTTTGATGGTCTGCTTATACAGTTTAGTGATTAGACAAGTGTTTCTGAAACTTTTTTGGGTAACGACAAACTAAGAATATTCGAAAATGTTCACGACTCACAAAATAATTTTACCTTATTTTATTAAAAATATACTTTTTTATTAAAAAAAAAACAACAACATATTACTGGGATGTATATTACTGTGTGATGGATTTGCCCGCTTAAGGGAACACGTCCTATTCCATTGGGCACTAAAGTTGACAAGCAAACGCGCAACTCATCATCAGCTGTAAGGAGTCTCTCTCGTGTCTTAGACTTGATTTCAGTTAATCCCGAAAAATAAAATTCACAGAACCAAGAATTGGAAAATGGCAACTACTTTCAAACTGACTAAATGATAGACTTTCATGATTGCAAGCCAGAATTCTTCAAAAATTTTTGTGGTGAACGTTGTTTGATACGATTTGTTATGTCGTAATTCGATCAGCTGCTCTTCCCCTTCGGTCGTCAAATTGACCTTGTTAACTTACTGCTAATGGATTGACCACCCGAGCAAATTTCTCAAAGTCCAGTGATGCCAATTTCGAGCCAAATACACCACTAGAAAGAATGAAAAAAGAAAATGGCGTACACAGAAGACAAACGAATGTAACGTCCTGCCCCACGCGAAACACACGTGATTACTGATTTCGTTGTTGATTTATTTAACAATTTGTTGTGCTTAATTTTAAAATTTCATAACAACTTCAGAGCTCAGAACCCTAGCAATTTTAAATATTTTTACTAAATCTTGCAACACACCTGGACATTTCTCACGACCCACAAATGTGTCGCGACACACAGATTGAGAAACACTGGATTAGACAATCAACAATCAAGAAGAAGTGTTTTTTTACAGCAATTCCAGATTAATTATATTTTTAGTGCACTCCAGAGATAAGAAAGTCTTTTGTACAAAGACTAGCCTGTTTACCCATTGTCATTAAAAAAAAACAACATATTTTACATTTTAGGAATCATACAAATTAAGGGTAGAAAAGTAACCAAAAAAAAACAGTGCCCTTTTTTTCCTTACGAAAGACATCAATATTGCTTATATGAAGATTTCATTCCCCGATAGGATTCCCTCCCCAACACAATCCCAAACATTGAGGACATGTATACCAATAGGATAATGTTGTATGATGGGATACCATTCTTGGGAAAGTCCGACTCCCCAGTATAATAACCGCTGTATCTTTATTTTTATCTAAATGGAAACAATGTTAGATGGGGCTCCTTTGATCCAGAAACGTGATTTGAGATGGCGCCTCGAGACTTGTCATCAAGACAAGTTAAACAGTCAGTTATAGCTCAAATGTAGAGCTACAGTCAATGAAGTTATAGGTATTAAGGATCTATCTGAAATCGCAGCAGAAGTAATGTCAATGAAGCATAATCATAAAATGAAGCAACATTTACCGTTGCGGAACATATCACAAAATCAAACTGACCACATGAAAAAAGAGACATGAAAGTATATGACTTCTTGTGTTAAGTTAGATGTTTTCAAATATATTTCTTAGTAGACATGTTGTTGGTGAACTAATTGTGACAGGGTCACGGATGTGTAAATTTAACTGATCAAAGTAATGATATGGCCAAGATAAAGGAAAAATACTTTACCAATGTCCAGTGCAAGTAGGGGTCATTTTTTTAAATTTTCCATAGTGTTGTGTTTCTGATAGGCAAACATTTTATTAAGACTAGTTTTTAAAGACTATTGATAAAACTAATTTCTTGGATACGAGTCATTTATTTTTAGAATTAGTTTTATCTACACCAGATTTCTTCAGTAAAGGCTACATGACAACTGGTCTCCTAAAGGGGGAAAAAGTCCCAGATAATAAACAAAACAACAACAACAAACAAACACGTAAAAACAAAGTTTTTTGACTAAAAATCGCTTATAGATGAGACATAAATAAAAGTATTGGTTAGGTTCAATATAATACGCACCGCGACATAATAGCATAAACATTTCCAGACTGAACGTGACTGAACTCCCCATGCTGTAAAACACGGGGATGTGGTCATCGAGGGCTGGAGTAAACCTCAAATGACCCGTGGAGGTCAACTGTAGCAGACGACTATTCGTGCTACTTAGAGAAATATAGAGGTAAAATAAAAATTCATTAAATTTAGTTATGGTACATTTGATCAATTAAGATTTTGAGAAAATGCATTGTTAGTCGACACCCGTCTAATGTGCCAATTTTCAGCTCGATAAGATCACGGGAAGTGGGTAACTTTTTAGTTAGTTTTTTTCACGAGACCACGACAGACAGAAAAAGAGAACAAGACGGTAAATTTAATTTAAAGGATTTTTTTTAAAAAAAAACAGTAAAACAGTATCTTTTTGACATTCTTGATCAAACATATGCTTCATTCAGTAAGTCTATTTCTTTATCGCATTTTTACAAAAATTTAATATTTTTGGTCGATAGGTTTTATTCACTTAGGTTTGCTTTGTTTTGTTTACAGTACTCTACAGGGGAAAAAAACAGTGTTGCCGTTACACAGATTTGAGGAAGACAACTGTTTATATTATGCTCAGAGCTTTTTTAGCTTGATTCTTTCCCCTTTAAAAAATCAAATAAAATAAAGTCTTGCTATCCTGAAAAGTGTCAACCGTTAGAAGTAACTAAGAAAAAGGAACCAATAAATGCAAAATATTGTATTCATGGAAAAGAACTAATCCAATCAAAATATCAAAATACTTAGGAGGAATAAAAATGAGAAGTTATAGTGGAATCCCAATGTCAATAAATTTATTTTAAACTCAAACAAATCCTTATGCTTTATAAATAGAAACTTTTACAGATTTAAAAAGAATATCAAACTGAACTGCTACCTTACTTTGTCAGACCTGTACTAGACTGTGCATCTTCTGCATGGGTCCCATCCTCCAAAGAATTCATTGATAAATTAAAACAAAGGCAATAAAGAGCTGCCAGATTCATTACTGGAGAATATTCAAAATTGACAAGAGTAACGACATTAGGTAAACCATTAAACCTTGAAAAACTAAAGGAATGAAGAACCAAGTGCAAAGTAGAAATAATATATAAGGCAATCAATTCTAACTTGTAAATACAACACAAAAATAATCTAACACAACCCTCAGATAGACATTGGGATAAAAACCCAAAGCAAAGGTAAAACTTTGAGAATGAAGAATTTATCAAAAGGTAACGATGAAAATTGCAATTATGAAAATGCACCATTTAGTAGTTAATGCTGGTGGCCGGGGCAGATCCCATGTATGCCACCCCCACCCTCTTGGAAAATACATACATGCTTTAAAGGTAGGATATTTTTTAGGAAATAATAATAATGACACTATTCACTTTTTATGTCAGTAAAATAAAATGAAGTCTTCTTATTTTTTCATGGCATAATCTTAAATGTATCAATGTTGTCAGCCATACCATGCTCAATATCTAAAATAGCTATTAGATTACATAAACGTTGTACGAAAATCATAACTGCCAAACCTCACTTGAATTTCTACAGTAGGGTCATCTTATGGAGAATACAATTTTCGTCTCAACTATTTCTCTATAGAGCACATACTCTCTCTCTCTCTCTCGTCTCTCTCTCGTCTCTCTCTATCTCTCTCTCTCTCTCTCTCTCTCTCTCGTTTTTTGACTGCAAGGTCTTATTTAAATCGCAAGGTCTCCCCATAAAGTTTAATTGAAAGTCAAATTATCCTTTAATTAAGTAGTCCATTAGTTTCTCTGTGAGTAACCTTTGCAAATCTTTATTTTGCACAATACATTTGTAAATAATTTCGCACTTCATTGACTTCATACAGTACATGTTTCCAAATGTCCATAAAAATTGCATTGTGACCATCAAGGTTCCTGAGTCTGTTGGTGTGTTTAAATTTTTATCGGCATCGGTCATTTTTCTTTTCAAAAGCGTCAAAATGGCTCCATGGTATATTCAATATTTTGTATCCGGAAGTAAGTTTAATGCCATGCCTGTAGCAACTATTAGGTATTTCCAAAGTGCATGAATATAAAAATGCGTAACCAAAAAATTATCTAATGTGTTTTTCAGAGTGAAAAGGCATGTGAACAAAAAATATATTTAATAAACTGTTTGAGCGAGATTTCATATTGAGATTTATGTCTTAAATTCTCTTAACTCCTGTATACTTTTCAGCAGTAAGCAGTAATAAAACGCAGTGGCGTCGTGAGGGGGGGGCGGGGCGGCGGGCCGCCCCGGGTGACGCCATCAGGGGGGTGACACCAAAGCCTAAAATTTTACTGTTCGATTTTATGTCAGAAAAACAAAGAATACACATTTCTTTCAACTAGAAAGAAAGTAAGAAATACGATGATATACAGTAAACACAAAAATATTAATCTTTTAAAAATCAGTTTTAACTTGCAATAATAAAAAAAATTCCAGCACACATACAACATTTAAAAAAAAGAAAAAAAAAAGAAACAGTCGCAGCAGAGAGATCTTTAAAAAGGTTGGACATAAAGCCATTAAGGTTTTGACACACTAACAGCGTGAATGAATCCCACCTCACTATATCCTCCACCTTATTGGGGTTGGGGGGAGTACAATTTTTTTCAATTTTTCTTTGTTGTTTTTTAAGAAGAGAATTTTGAATTCAATGTCTTTGAGTCAATATTTTGTTATATTTATTAAAGACGTGCAAGCATGGATATGCATGTTTGTATATAAATGGTCCCCCAGTTACGACGGTCCCATCCCAACTTACGCTGTTTCGTGGTTACAAACGAGCCCATATAAAGAATAATATTACGCGTTATCCTGTATTTTTTAATGGTTTTTTCAACGTTTGTTTTTCATGGGGTAACGAATTGTTTTCTCTATTTGAAATAAAAAAGTTATAAAAAAATATCTATTATTATTTCAACCTACAACTTAAGTTTGCGATTTTTTTCATGGCGATGTTTTCAATCAAGTCAGTCAAGCTTACAAGTTCCTTTTCAATAGTCATTAGAGAGATCATATTCAGTCTTGGTTGTCCAATACGAATTTTAACTAATTTTCGTATTTTTTTCAACTTTGCAAAGATCGCTCTCTGCTGCAGTTTGAAGTCATCATTGAGAAATAGATGCGTATTCCGATGCTACATTTGTAAATAACTGAAATTTAGCTCATTCAAAAGCAGCAAAATTTATTTTTAGCTCTGTGCACTTGTTTTGAGTTTCGCATGTGCTACTTCCTTTTCCTTACCCTAGACCTGGGGCTGGACAATAAGTTTTTTAAGAGTTCTGAAAATTGGACTAATTATGAAGGTAAGCAGTCTTCGAAATTACTTTAATATTCTTCATTAACTTGGCTGCTGCCCATCGAATGGCGTCATTTTTTAGCTCAGAATGGATGTCTTTAAATGCACTTAATCGATATTGTGCGGCTTCAAAAAGTTTGTCAATGATTACCATAAATACCATTTTGGTAATATCAAACTGACACTTTCTCTTCTTTAATAGTATTCTCGATTATTTATAGTCTTTTTTTTCCCACGGACTTGTCCATTCCTTTGTCTTCATATAAATCAAATTAAAAATGCTTTCTTTTAACAAACTCATTGAGAGACTTCTAATACTTTGCTGAAATCAAAGATATTCTCGGCTCTTGAAGGGATAATTTTGTATTCTGAAATCTCTCTAAAATTGTTTTCCCTAAAATTCAAGTAACATAGCGACTTTAGTTTGTTTAAGTTCCTTCCAAAATCTTTCTGCTTCAAGTCAACAGACACGGGGCTGATTTTCGTTGTTATTAATTCTTTCAGTGCTGCAATATTTGTGAGAGTCATGTTGTGTTGCTGTATTGACATGGTATGAGCATGCGAGTTGACTGAGTATGAAACACGTGTTTTGTGCTGTGAACGGAAAATATTGTGTGGTCGGGAAGGGAGAGGATGCATGGCTATTAATGCAAGGTTCGCTACGTAACAGAGGTTGATTCAGGATTCATTAAAGATACTTGCTACCCAGACTACAAGGAGTTGAAGCCGTGTGTCTTGACTTGAAAGTTCTTTTTAAGCCACCAAATTCACTTCGATTAGGGCCTCTAAATCCCTTAGGCCGGCCCTGCTTATAGCATTATTTCGGGCTGACCATCTTGTGTCAAACAAGGCTTTATTAACTTGTATCACTTTTATGTGTTTTGGAAGTATCTGTCGACGATGAGTAGATGCAACAAGCCAGGTACAAAGATTTTGCAGAAGTCAACTGCTCCACGTTTCCCAAGCAAGTGAATGGAATGAGCTGTACAGGGCACAAAATGAGCAGCACTGCACTTCTTACAAAGATTAGCCCAGACTCTGTTATACTTCCTACTTATAACTGCAGCATTGACTTATGACTGTCTAAGGCATTTTC
>MUZC01001080.1:86745-100607 GCA_002072015.1 Radix auricularia | reverse complement strand
TCGGCAATAAGTTCAGTTACACAGTCCAGACCTTGCTCGAAAAAACTGTAAAATTTGACGAACATCACAATTATTGACATAAAAGTATTACCGTTCAGTTCCTGGCCTAGCAAATTCGAAAGAGATTCTTTTTGATACCAAAATAAATATTTTTATTCATTGCACGGTTGAGATGCTAAACTCTTATATTTGTTTCATTAGAATTTAAAAATTCAAAATATATATATATATTTTTTTTTAATGAAGGGTTAATTATATTAAAGAAATTCATAGAAAATCATAATAGAAAGATTAGTAAGAATCTATATTTAACAAAGCGGAATTATATTTCTAGCTTAAGGTATAGTTTATAAGTAATATCGTTCTTTTCTATTAAAAAAAAATAAGATATGCGTCAAAAAATGTAAGTGTAGAGAATAATTTACATGACTTACTCTATTATATAAAAGGACGAGGAGATTTAATAATTTGAAAGGACATAATTATTTGAGATAATTTTGTGAGATAATTATGTGAGATAATTATTTGAGATAATGTTCAATTTTAAAGCAAAATGAAACCATTTAATGCTAAATTAAATTTGAAACCTCAAACAGTCTCCCCAAGAATCAAAATGTATTCAACAAGCATTTATGAGTAAGCGATATACAATAATTTGTCTTTTACAAAACATTGTTCATTGTTATAAATTCAGTTTTTGTGTAAGATTATTCACTCTCACGGGCAAATATCTGCATCCACCAGTTCAACTCCACTGATCGCTGATGAGATAACCACATTTACCAAGTTGTTGTGTGAGGACGAGACACATTTTTCAATGCCGCTTTCAATCTCAGATTTCTTGGTAGCGTCAGTGATACAATCGGACTGAGCGGCTGCACTGATTGCTTAAAAAAAAAGGAAGGAATTTTGATTACTTTCAGATACATTTTAAAAACTTTTGCTATTATAATATATAATAGCATTTTATTCTATTGCAACTTCTATATTTTTTGTCGCAAGCCGATATTATTTTTAAAAAAACGAACCCGAAAACCCCCACTATCTAGACACTGAAGGTCAGTGTTTCAAAAAAGGGAAGCTGTAAAAAAGTTTTTAACCCTATATTTTTGGATGATATAAAGACCTGCGCAAAGAAAAGCAGTCTTCAAGGGATGTTATGTTTTAAAAGAATGCCCGCCTCTAAATTAATTAATCCTATATTAATAATTAACCCTTTTCAGACCATGATGGACTATGGGACAAGTGAAGAAGCGTCAAATGTCAGTTTCATTGAGCAACCACTAAAAAGCAAGGGATTGCGTCATTAGCACATTGCCCCGGTTGGCCTTGCCAGAACTAATGCTAGAACCCGTGACTCTCTTTTGCCTCGGTTCGACAGTCAAGCTCGCTACTGTTAGACCACAGTGCCCCATAGGTAGTTAATATAAGAAGAAGAAATCGGACCAAGACCAAAATTGCAAATTAAAAAAACAAGAGCGAGAGAAATAAAATGGAGAATATTTGATAGCGGCTGGAGGCCAACGAAATGGGACAGACTGCCACTGATCGATCTAGAAAAACAATTAATCAGTCAGATTTGACATGTCACCTACTTAATCGCCTGTTGGTCATAAATTGGTCAAAGTGTTTTTATAATATACGTCTGACCACCAGAAGATTGCTGACATACCTACACGTCCTTCACTCGAGCAAACGTATTCACCAACCACCACAAGAGTTTCAAAGTCTAGTCTTTTACTTTCATCGGTGCATTGGGATTTGAAGTCTGCAACGCAACTTCTAAACGTCACTTCCGCTCTGGAAACCAACAATAACAATTCAATACACTTCAGTGTTATACTTTTGATGTTAAGTTGGTAAGTAAAGCGTTAGTGAACTTTTCGTGGTCTTAAATCTTTTCAAACTTTTTTGTTGTTGACATAATGTAAGTTACAATTTTGTAAGACAACATTCTAAACACTATGAAAAATAATGCGAAAATCAAATCATCAAAACTTTAAATAGAGTTTCTAGAAAAAGAAAAAATTCCATTGACATTTTTTTTAAAAAAAATTTTAATCGTTACAATTCATAGTGTTGTGTCACTTTTTTTTTTGGTCTTTTATATGAATAAAATTTTTCTGCAATTTTATTTGCAGTGTATAATTATTTTATGTCATTCAGAGGCAAATACCACTTGTGTTACTTTGATGTAGATATATTGAATGATTTTGATGCACATAGGTATTATGTTTCTCTCCTTTCAACGAAAAGATATCACTTATATAATAATATCATGTTCAAAGTAAAGATAATGAATTAAATAAATATGTATATATATACACACATACACTTAATGAGATATGTAATGTTTGGTCATAGGCTTACTCACTGGCAGAATGTTTCGTATGCCCCCTCCGTATAGTACTGTTGCAATGACCCAAATGGGCAGGTCACATCTTTTCAATGAGGCAAAGTCATCATCGTCTCTTTTTATTGTGTTGCATTCTAGGGGATAAATATGAGGCTGGTATTTAAGGCTTATCTATTTTTAGATTTTTTAAAAGTTGATAAGAGCTCTAAAAATTTTGTTTAAAATTTCTAATGCTATTTGTTGCAACCCCCCCCCCCCACTTGCTAGCTTTTCATTTAGAAATCGCTTACGTCCACGACGCGTGTATAACATTTTGGCGGTACACTTCCTCACAGCTGTCCTAATCGTCTTGACATGACTACGAGCTAAAAATTTAAATTTTAAGTACACTACCCCCTATCTTGCAACAGTCCCATGTTGCTAGACCCGTAAACTGTGCCGTTGTGGCGCCGCAGAAATTGTTGGGTCGAAGAAAGTCAAATCCGCAATATCCCAGGCGGATGACCTTCGAACGAACCTAACCCTGCCCAAATGGCCACTGGGGATTGCACCCGTCGGTGACCTCCTCTTGGTGGAGAAGTGGGAGCTGGCGGAGGATTACCCGAAGGGACCTTAGAGACCCAAAGCCATTGATGTCATCTTATATGACATGTTTATCAACTAAAAAAAAATTAAATTTTAAAGTACCTTTTATTCTGCTTAATGATCCCTAGATGTCAAATTTTATTTTGTTATACTGGATCCTATGAATCAGTCATCTAACTCAGTGTTCAACAGCCCCCGGGCTGTGGTGTGGTAGTGGTCCGTGGATCAAATTGTACTTGGCCACCCACGAAACAATGCGTACTTTCATTTTATTCATTACAGTGTAAATCTCTAGAAATTGTGCCGCTTTCACTGACACGAGATTGACCGGGAACTGCTAGAAAGATAACACACGTGCCTGTGCTGGCAATAACTGTGACTAGACTTATTGTGGAAATAAATGAAGACGTCGAGACTCAATTCTCGGAGAGGATTAAAACATCAAAGTGGTACGCACTCAGGTTAACGACTATACAAGCACCGACAAAATGGCTGTACTACTTTTTTAAGTGAGATATCTTTATGAGGAGGATGAGCATCAGGATTTATTCTGTGCACTATCTTTGGCAAACTTTAAGGCAGGAGAACTACTTTTCAGGCCACTGGTTGGCTATATTTTTAAGACAACTATAATGAATCTTTAATGTCGGCATATTCAAAGATTGGACTGAGAGCCTTACCGGTGACTGTCTGGTTTAACTGCTCGGATTAAGGGGGTTACATCGAAGAATGAATCTACGGATTGTATCATTCGCAAGGAAATGTTGGTAAGCCGAAACATGTAACTGGAAATGTTGGCAAGCCGAAACATGTAACTGGAAATGTTGGCAAGCCGAAACATGTAACTGGAAATGTTGGCAAGCCGAAACATATCACCGGAAATGTTGGCAAGCCGAAACATGTCACTGGAAATGTTGGCAAGCCGAAACATGTAACTGGAAATGTTGGCAAGCCGAAACATGTAACTGGAAATGTTGGCAAGCCGAAACATGTAACTGGAAATGTTACCAAGCCGAAACATGTAACTGGAAATGTTGGCAAGCCGAAACATGTAACTGGAAATGTTTGCAGGCCGAAACATATCACCGGAAATGTTAGCAAGCCGAAACATGTCACCGGAAATGTTGGCAAGCCGAAACATGTAACTGCAAATTTTGGCAAGCCGAAACATGTCACCGGAAATGTTTGCAAGCCGAAATTTGTCACCTGAAATGTTGGCAAGCCGAAACATGTCACCTGAAATGTTGGCAAGCCGAAACATGTCACCTGAAATGTTGGCAAGCCGAAACATGTCACCTGAAATGTAAATGTGTTGATTGTTGTTAACATTATTATCCACATGAAAGCACACTCCCATAACTCGCGCCTGTTTAAGGATATTTGTGAATAGATGGACGCAGGGCACAGCTTCCAACTTTTATCAGATGGTTTTTCCATTCAGAGAAACTTGTCCAGTCAGTGTCTTTGAATTAAAAGAGCAATAGCAGAGATATTTTTTGTTTGAAAAAAAAACATAGCAACAACTGGCTGCACAAATAAGTCACAATTGCAGATCGCAAACAAGGAATAACTGTCATGTCATTTTCAGCCAACTCAACGAACTCAGTCGGTCCTTTGATGTAATTGACGATAATTTTTAATTTGCTTGACAAATTAGCTACCTTTAAAGCCAAACGGTAGTTTCCGGACCACATGAACAGAGGCATTTTCGGCGTATTTCAAGCAGTAGACGGGGATTTTAAGCAAGATGGAGTCTGCACTTTTATTTTCTGAGTTGTTGCACGATCACTTAACATTACTGCCAAAAAATAGGCGAATCTAACAAATCTGTATTAAAAGTAGATTGAAAGAGATTGCAAAAAACGCCGGCATCAAAACTTCGTCCCTAACATCTACTCTTGATTTTATTCCTTGCCGGGTATGCAGAGATGGCAACCAAAGTTCCTACATTTCTTTAAGCATATTCAAATTTTGTGTGTAGCTGTATTTATTCTCAAAGTCATGTTCAATAGAATTACACTATTATAATAAGATCAAAACAAAACTAAAATATAATTAATCAAAGACCATCAGCCCCAAAGTCGGCCGCGGTACAGTTATCAAACATTCAGCGGTCTGCGGCGATAAAAAAAATTGGGGAACACTGTTTTCTAACATAAATTATGCAAGGTTTTAACTATGTGCCTTGACGACTATGTAGTTGGTAGTTGCGTACAACATTGTCATAATGTGTTATTGGCATCGGCATTGCGTTGTCTGTTCATTCCTTGTACTAAGTATCCCTAAAGTCGTCTGTCAATCAAGATTTGTTTACCCCATATATATTATTTATACTGGACAGGCAACTTGGAGGGGTTCTGTCACCAAAGAATTCCGCTCCTAATATCCTAAAAGGTGCTTTGATTTAAACTGCATATTTTACTCATACATTAGAACCGGGTCTTTTAATTCTGAAGTAACCAAACTTGATGGATATGCCAATTTTCTGACATATTGATTTCTAAGGGCATATCATTTTACTAATTTTTATATTACTTCTAACATCGTTAGTACTTTAATCGGAGTATTCGTGTTAATTGTCGTGTAAAAATGTTATTTTTTTTCTCCTTAGTCTATTCTGTTTAATAGACGAACTGTAGAAAAGATTGATTTTTTCAAATGTTCAAGATGCGCTATTTAAAGGCCATTGAGAGTCTTGTAAATGTTGTAATGCCATTTCTAGTTCACAAATTTAGTTAAACATTGAAGAGAAAAAAAATCAGAACTCACCAGATAAGATGGCAAAAGAAGACAAGGCCAGAATGAGGCTCAACATTTTCACTAGATCGGTTCAGGTGAAGATTACGGCCGAATGTCTTAGAGTTGTCTTACCCTTGCACAGCCTTACATCACAAATTATAGCCAATCATTTCTCGAGTTTTATAGCCAATCATTTCTCAAGTTTTCATTATAATAGAAAGGACTGTAAAATTTAAAACTTCATTACGTAGATGCAGATGCTTGCAGACGCGGAAAAATAATTGTCGAGCTGTTACACGAAACGCACAGGGAAAATTATTTGATGATCACAATTATTTCACAGTAAATTTTGGCATACATTAGTTCATAGGCTTACATATCATACACCAAACAGACCCTACAAAGTCAGATGGTGAAAAGTTTATTTCACTTTTGGTCAGATTTACATATTTCTGCTTATTTTAAACTAAAACTCGGCTGATAAATGTAAATAATGTTCAAAACTTGTAAAGTAGGATCTCTTGTTTTCAATTAGATAATCTTATAAAACATGACAGTGCTTATTCAGTAGATATGTTGAAAAAGTATGACGGGGATATATGTGTGTGGGGGAGTGTGTTTGTCTACGTGAGTGTGTTTGTGTGTGTGTTTGCTCGTGTGAATTAATGTCTTTGATTTAAAAACCTAATACGGTAATGCTAACCTAAACATCTGGTTTGCAAATTCGTTGTTAGTATTCCCCCCCCCCCTGTCACATCTGCTTTTGAAAATATTTGCTGACTATACTCCAGACCCTTGTTAACAGATGCCTCAGAAATATTCTGAAAATAAAATGGTTCCACGAGGTCGACAACTCCAAGCTGCGAAAGAGGTGTGGACAAAGGACAGTAGAACAACAGATCATGGACAGGAAAAGGAGATTGATTGGACTCACCCTTCTTAAAGATAACATTAGTGTGAAGCAGGCCTTATTATTTTCCATAGCGATGAGTAATAGGTTATTAAAAGCGAAGAAACTACTTTTGATTGCTGCATTATGGCGCAAGGCTCTGGCTAAATAAAATAAGAAAATTGGTTACACATCTTGTCAACAGTAAAGTGAGCAATTAAGTTGTATCAAACTCAAGTCCTTTAAAATAGTCGTAATAAACTTTATGTATTAAAATTTTGAAAGTTTTATTAATCATCATAAGTCCTGTAACCATATGTCTATCCATACATCCATTCATCAAAACTTCCATCCATCTATTCATCGATCCATCCATCTATCCATCCATCAAATCATTAATCCATCTATACATCAATCCACTGATCCGCCTACCCACCCATCCATCCACCCAACTGTCCTTTCGTTCGTCCATCAATCCATCCACTCACCCATCTGTCTATCCTACCGTTTGTCTGTCGTCTTTATAGTTGTCTATATACCTCTTATAATCTAATAATGAAAATCATTTCACCCGGAAATGGAAAGGCCCGAATAAGTACGGCTCTGTCCATTGCCTCCTTTATCTGTCTGTATATGTAATTCGCTACGCAGCCCAGTCATGCGGGGCACCACGCACGCACTCCGAATAAAGGTGTATGTGCAAACAAGCATGACCAACGACCAATGACCCTTACTTTGGTCAATTAGTCAGAGTAAACGTTTGGCAAGCCAAGATAGTGGAAGGGTGGGGTATATCTTGAGATAAACAATGCATTTTGTTTTTAATTTCGTCGTTCCTTCAAAAAGTACATGTATTTCGTTGTGCATTTGTTATTACATCCATCTGACAAGTTGAAGGTCTTAGGTTCAAGCCCCAGCGGGGAAATTAAAAAAAAAGTTTTATTTTTCTGCACGCTCTCTCCCATTTCTCAGCGAACATAAACACGGCTTTGCGTGTATGTCATGGGGGGGGGTGGGTTGGGGTGGGAGTTTGCAGCGTTCAATGTTATACCTATTCCTTCAATAGGTAAACGCCTTTTTCTATCGGTCGTATATTCCCGGGAAAAGATCAAAGACGATGTGTTTGGAAACATGGCTGTGATATTTGTTTCTTAACATTGGGATAACTTGGGCTACGATCTCTTTGTCATTCTCAGTGACGGAAACGCAGACATACACGCTAAAAAAAAACGCCCAGTACATGCATACTGCATGAGTATTTAGTGGCTAGGCTAAAATTGTCGTGATGTTGGGATGTTTTCGGTTTGTTTTAATTACATACCTAACTGTCCCCTCCCATCTAAATAGCATAGAGTCTGCATACTATTCTTCAAATGTTATCTTTAATATATTCTAAATGTATTTCTCTCATACTTCTCTGTTATTAGGCATTTTTAACTGACCATTACTCGTGATTTTTCATGGACTAATAATTCACTTACAGACATTTTTTCCCCTATAGGTTATATCAGGGGTCTGAACTTTTCTACCGAAGGGGAGCATTAACTGTTAATCATCAGATTGTGGGTCGACTACTAATTTCAACTACTATTTGTTTGTAATTACAGGCACGAAAAATATCTTTTTTGCAGATAAAATGGTCTACAGGGGTCGGATGGGGGAGCCTCGCTGGCTGCTTTCGGCCCTTGCGCCGTAGTTTTGAGACCCCTGGTCTATACGATCAGGCCATCATCATGCAGGACTTTTGCGTAAATGGTAATACATGTAATGAGGGATGTCTAGATCTAGATATGGAGGAGTCTTGATACAGTGATATCATAACAACATTCATTCCAGGTAGTCATTTAGACATAATATCTCGAGAAAGTTCATTGCTTCTAAGAAGAAAAAAACTATCACTATTTAAATACTAACTATTAGACAAGTAACAAATGTAAAGAATGAGAAAATTTTATCATTCACAGAAAATGTCCTAAGACAATCTTCGTTTGCCAAACGCGTCTTATCTTAGCTTAGGTATACAGACGCTCCTTCTATGCAGAAGATAATTGCGTCCACGGAAACAAATCCTTGTCTTCGCATTGATTCGAGCTCGTGACCATCGGGACGCCAGTCGAGCGCGCTGCCAATCGACCACCGTGTCCCACGTGCAGAGCATGAAATAATTCATTTATTGACATAAAAGATCATGTATTTGTATATAATCCAATAACAAGCATCTGCAAATTTCATGCTTTGTATCATTTTAATGTTCTTTGAGTAGTAAGGATTCAGAGTCATAAATATCTACCTGCGCTTACGTACATACATTATAATCAATAGCAGTTTAAAATTAATATCTTAATTTCAGTTTGGCTATTACGTCTGCTCACTTACCATGCTAAAATGTGTTACGGACGAAACTGTAGGGAATATAATGCAACGGGACAGCACGCTATATGAACAAATGAAATCACAATCAATTTTTAAAAAAATACAGTCAAACTAAGTAATGAAAAGTTTACAAGAACTATCATTAAAAATAAATAAATGGTTACTTGAAACAGGTTATAACTATACATTTCAGGTCTAATAAGGTCAGTCTGAAGGCAAGCGGGTCAAACTGAATTGAACAAACGAAAGATAAATATAAGTTTAGAAAGGTTAATTATTGGAAGTCGAATACACAATTCAAAAAGTAATAAAATAACACACACACACACAACACACACATACATACATACACACACACATACACAAGCATATGTGTGTGTATATATATATATGTATTTAAGTCGTAATTGAGCTGTAGTTTCTGTTTTGATAGTTAGATAAAATACAAAGAGGATTTTTAAAAATTTAATTTGGATCATCTTCATGTCAATGTGTATGTGGTTTTTACTAGACAAATGACTAATCTTTGAATAAACAAAATACTTTTTTTGATTGCGCTCAACTTATGTTTTCTGCAATCAATTGTGATCTTAAGTTGTTGAAGTAGTGAATACGAATAAGTATAATCATCTTGAGTAGTTAACAAAATTACAATTGAATTGGGGAGTAAAGGAAAAAGTCATTTTTTTTTTTTTTGTAATTGTACACAATTTTTTGCTATGTGTGTAATATAAAATACCCTTTAAAATTGCACACATTCAGATTATTTATGAAAGTATAATTCATAAACATTTCAAATCTAAATAATTCTGCGTTCGTTAATGGAAGCTCACTCCTTATGCGTTCCTTTAACTATCTTTCGGGACGTACACATTTGAAAATGTTTACGCAATTTATGCTCACCGCTATCTTGCACCTGGCTGCTTGCCAGTCATTAATCTACTTATACGTTTTACTCTTTCTCACAAGATGGTCTCTGGTCTGTTTTAGTACAATGCGCGACATTTGGATCAGTTCAGAAACAAATCATTAACAGGCAAAGAGACTTATAAAAATTGATTTTCAACAAACTTTTACTTATCATTATAGTTTGTAGCTATTTATGTCTTTACTTGAATTACGCCGTGATTCTTTTAGTGTTCCAACCAAAAAAATAAAATAAAAATTAAGGCACATATTAAAACAAACCATATTATTTAAAAAAATATATATTTTTATGTTAAGTATTGCTATGGAGAATCAGAACATAAATTAAAAAGGGTTTTTAATATTTTAGTAAAACAATATTCTTTTTCAAAATTAAATTTAATATAGAAATTATGTTAAAATTTTATTATTTTTATTTTTTAAATCCTCTATATTAACTCGTGGTGTCTGAGCCCTTGCCGACAAAAATTTCGATCGATTAGTAAACCCACTTCCCTGTAAGCTAGCGAGCTGAAGTGTTGCAGGCAGACTCGTGCCGATGATAAAAATGAGTCTTCAAAATTTCAGATCGATCGAATGTACAGTAATTAAATTATTGAGTTTTTAAATTATTTTTATTTATCTCTATGTATCCTGTTAATTTTTTATACGAAGTGGTTATCCGCAGAATTCTGGGGATAACGCTAAACGTTATTCGCAGAACTCTAAATGAATCTTCTGAGTCCTGAGATAGAAATCTCGGTCACATGACCGATATTCAGACCCGCTAGGCGTAGTAAACTATAATTTTATATAATTGACTTTATAAATTTTAAAAGACCAATGGCGTTCGAGTCTTCCTGGTCTCATCGTTAGTGCGTAGGATAGCTGGTAGTTATGTCTGAGGTTCGAATCTCGCTTGCCGAATGTTGTTGTTGTTGTTTGTTTTGTTTTCTTTGTTTGTTTTTTTGTTTGTTATATTAATTAATTTTAAATATTTTGTTCATGATTTAGGTTTAGGGATAGGTTTTAGGGCGTGGGTTAAGTTATTTAGGTTTAGTGATAGGTTTTAGGGTGTGGGTTAGGTTTAGTGATAGGTTTTAGGTTGTAGATTAGGTTTAGTGATAGGTTTTAGGGTGTGGGTTAGCTTTAGTGATAGGTTTTAGGGTGTGGGTTAGGTTTAGCGATGAAATTAACAACATTTTAACTAGGGCTGCGGAAATTACCGATTAATTTCTCGATTAATCGGTAAAAAATTTTATGGATTAAAATTATTATAATCGATAAAATAGTGATTAAATTGAAGAGGTTGTTTTAGATAGTTTTTTCGATTTATTAATACATTTTAAATAATTAATGATAGTTTGCATTTTTTACTTAAAAACCTCTCAATTAAGAAAAAAGATTTTCAAAGTTTAACCTTTAAAATAAGCTCTTATATTTAAATTTAAAAATGTTAATTGCCTGTTTTTGTTAGTTCCCTTGAAATTTTCACCTTAAGGAGGTTGGGTTCATACATCTTATTTGTAACTTAATCAAAAGTATCGATTAATTAATCGGTAATTTTTCAAAAGTTAACGATTAAATTTTAATTAATCGATAACAGCCCTAATTTTAACAAAATGGCAGCAATCGACATGAAAAACAATAAGGCTGGCACTGAGACTTAAGAATATTTCACTGAATTCTCCCTTCCACATCGAACTATTAATAGAATTCTGGGGATAACGCTCAAAGTTATCCGCAGAATTCTGGGGATAACGCCTCCCTATTTGATATGGAGTGTTGTGGTGCGTATTATGTTTAACAACTTTTCATGTCGCGTAATAAGGTGCGCATTATATTGATAGTACTTTTAAAAAATATATTAACGTTTGGTGCGCATTATATTGAACACGTTTTATGAGACATAACTAGAATTTTGTATTTTGGGATTAATTAACCATGCATAGAAAATGAACATCTTTATAATTATGTCTCGTACATTAAAGATTTGTAGTCAGAAACCTAGGGTTTTTTAAATTTGAAATAATTATTCATAAAAAAGAAACATATACTCTCGCTTTTGCAGTTTGGATTTTTGGTGTGTAATAGATATCCCGAGCAAGCAGGAAAGCAAGAAAATATTTTTTTTTTTAAATGCCCATATTAAAATTGCAAAACACCTTGTAAACAATGAATAAAACACAATAGTCTTCCATATGGAAGAAACTTCTTTTTAAGTAAAAGATAAGTTGTTGAGTCAACTTTAATGAAGATTGTCATCAGTTGAAATAGTAGCGCAATTAACAGTTGTAGCTTCGTTTTTAGCATAGTAAGGGAAATAACCGTCAGTAAAAATTGGTATACCAAGAAAATGTATAATTACTCAATTTTTGTAAAAAAAATGCTTATTACAAATATTTTTTATTAAATATTTTTACAAATCAGAACCAAACTACGTAAATTTATTTAAATTTTTTCAGATTTTAGTTAAAATAAGTAATTATGTAATCGCCTAAAACAGTTAATAAACTTCAATTTTTAACTTAATTTACCATGTATTTTAAAATATTAACAGATGCACGATGTAGAGATACTATTGTAACCAAATTTGGCCTATGCTAATATGTTAAGGAGGTCACATGGATGTGCATGGCAGCGTTGAGAAGCCGAGGCGCCAGATCTTCTCAGGCAGGAGTAAAAAAAAATCCAATATTGGGCTGAAAATTCCCACATGCATTAAAAACTTTGGGAAAAACCTGAAAAGTGGCAACTTCCATTACATTTTTTCGCATTCTTTTTAATGACTTTGGACTTCCAAATTAAAAAATAATAAATATTTATGCATTTTTGGGGAATTTTTAATATAGAACTTTCAATTTTTATTTAATCTATACGTTTTTATTCAACAACTTGGCTACAAAGCCAACATTTAGATTATAAATTTAAATTTTAACATTATGAAGTTTTTAAAAAATTATTTGGATACTCTTGTAATTAAATTTGTCTGTGATTGATAAAAATATTTTTTTAAAAAGTGAATGCTTTGAAATTTATTAATAATAAATCCATCATACATGGTTACATAGATTGTTATTTATATTTACATAGTATTAGTGATTTGATCCTTTATATGTAACAAACATTTTAGGATGATTCGGGTTCAGACTAGTTAATTATATTATTTGATAGTAATACATTTATACTATCTGACTGTAAACTGTTTACTGTCGGTGTGTCAGTGACAATGTTGAGAAAAACCTAGCCAAAACGTCAGGAAAAAAACTAGATCCGAAATAAAAAAAAAAACCTAGACACGCTAGAAATAAACAAATATGACGTCAAAGAGCTTGTCATGCTGTTAGACCAAGAATTATATGCTCTTTAAATAAGTTCATAATGATTTTAAAAAAACAAACAATTTGCTTGATTTTAATGTCGACTTCTGAGTAATATTTAAAAAATGTTTTTTGTCTCATTTCGGCCTTGGGGTATTAAGGCATTTATGAATGACTCCTTGGAGGCACTAGCCAAAGAAACACATAAGCAGGTGATATTTTAAACAGAACGTTGAACAAAACGATCACCAAAGCGACTCAGCCTGGAAGACAGGCCCAGGAAAAATTAGAACTGGAAGCCATGCTGATGACATACAGCCCTCTCTGACCCGTGGACGCACCTTTAGGTGAAGATTGGTCTTTGATTCCACCGAAGCTGCCACACGACATAGTTATGAACAAGGGAACGTTCCTCGTCAAACCCAACGAACAAATGACAAAATTTCAATAAAGTTTCTCCTTGTTTCCAAATATTCGATGCTTATCAGAAATTTCTTAGTGTAATGTGATCAAACGTTGCTTGCAATCTACCACACATAAATAAAAGAATAACACACTTTGTAAATGACATTTCAAATAAACTTTAACTCCACTAAAAAATTTTCCTCAGATTGGGTCGACATGTTCATAGTTTTGTTTTTCGTAAAAAACACACACACACACACACACACACACACACACACACACACAAACA
>MUZC01001080.1:56950-74496 GCA_002072015.1 Radix auricularia | reverse complement strand
TCTATCTATCTATCTATCTATCTATCTATCTATATATCTTTCTATCTTTCTATGTACCTATCTACCTATCTATCTATCTATCTATCTATCTATCTATCTATCTATCTATATATCTATCTATCTATCTATCTATCTATCTATCCATTCATCTGTCCTTTAGTCCATCTGTTCATCAGACCATCTGTCAATCTATCCGTCTTTCATGTCAGGGCTATTTGTAAAATGTATTATTTCTCAATTTTAAACGACTTCAGAGTAGTGTGCAGTAAATGTAATCATATGTACTAATTTCATTTGACGGCTGTGATTAGTTTAGTAAATTGAGAAGTTTCATCCCCCTGCAAATTTCCCTTGAAGTTGCGAGGATGTGCGACCGCGCAGTTATCTTGACTGACCTCGCGTAGTTAAGAAATACCAAGCAGCAAATTTTCTAAACTATTTAACAAAAAATTGATGCAATGCAAATTTGCACAAGTTTTTTAACACTTTGCATATGAATCATGAAATCTTAGAGCAGGGGTTGGGAAACGATTGCTCGCAAGCCAGATGTGGCTGTATTGCTGGCTGCATTTGGCATTCAGAAAAATATTCAGATAATAACAAACCTGTGTATTCAGACTCCTTCGATCTACATTTTAGTGTTGAAAGTACTCATAATGAGCAAATTTACTTGAACTTTTATGTATAAACACAAGGTATGGCTCTTACAGTATAACCATTCAAAATGTCTGGTAAATATGACAAGAAGGAAAGAACGGACTGAGGAGAAAGAACGGACAAAAAAGAAAGAACGGACAATGGGGAAAGAACAGACCAAGTGGAAGCAACGGACAAAGGGGAAAGAACGGACAAGTGGGGAAAAACGGACAAGGGGGAAAGAACGGTAAAGTGGAAAGAACGGACAAAGAAGAAAGAACGGAGAAAAAGAAAAGAACGGACTAAGGGGATAGAACGGACAAAAGAAAAGAACGGACGAGAAGGAAAAACGGACTAAGGAGAAAGAACGGACAAAAAAGAAAGAACGGACAACGGGGAAAGAACGGACCCAGGGGAAACAACGGACAAAGGGGAAAGAACGGACAAAGATAAAGAACGGACCAAGGGAAAAGAACGGACAAAGGGGAAATAATGGATAAAAAAGAAAAAAAATGACAAATGGGAAAGAACGGACAAGAGGGAAAGAACGGACAAGGGGGAAAGAACGGACAAAAGAAAAGAACGGACAAGAAGGAAAAACGGACTAAGGAGAAAGAACGGACAACGGGGAAAGAACGGACCCAGGGAAACAACGGACAAAGGGGAAAGAACGGACAAAGATAAAGAACGGACCAAGGGAAAAGAACTGACAAGGGGGAAAGAACGGACAAAAGAAAAAACGGACAAGAAGGAAAAACGGATTAAGGAGAAAGAACGGACAAAAAAGAAAGAACGGACAACGGGGAAAGAATGGACCCAGGCGAAACAACGGACAATGGGAAAAAGGACAAAAAGAAAGATCGGACAAGAAGAAAAGAACGGACAAAGAGGAAAGAGCGGACAAAAAGGAAAAAATTGACAAATGGGAAAGAACGGACAAGTTGGGAAAGAACTGACAAAGGGGAAAAACGGACAAAAGGGAAAGAATGGGCATAAGGAAAGAACGGACAAAGACAAAAGAAAAGACAAAGGGGAAAGAACGGACAAATGGGAAAGAACGGACAAGTGGGAAAGAACGTACAAGGGAAAAGAACGGACAATGATGAAAAAATTGACAAAGTGGAAAGAACTGACAAAAGGGGGAAAGAACGGACAAAAATGGACAAATTGGAAAGAACGGACAAGTGAGAAAGATGGGACAAGGGGGAAAGAACGGACAAGGGGGAAAGAACGGACAAAATGGAAAGAACGGACAAGAAGGAAAGAACGGACAAGGGGGAAGAACGGACAAGGGTAAAAGAAAGACAAGGGGGAAAGAATGAACAAGGGGAAAGAACGGACAAGGGGGAAAGAACGGAAAAGGGGAAAGAACAGACAAAATGGAAAGAACGGACAAAGAAGAAAGAATGGAGAAGAAGCAAAATATGGACTAAGGGGAAAGTAGGTACACAAAAGAAAGAACGGACAACGGGGAAAGAAAGGACCAAGGGGAAGCAACGAACAAAGGGAAAAGTACAAAAGGAAAGATAGGACAAGGGGGAAAGAACGGACAAAAAGGAAAGAACGGGAAAAGGGGAAAGACCGGACCAAGTGGAAAGAACGGACAAAGGGGAAAGAACTGACAAATGGGATAGAACGGACTCATGAATACTCTTAGAAAAAATTATGAGATACAATGAAATACGATAACGCGAAAGCTTATTATTTAAAAAATATCAGTTGAAACTCGAAAGCAAAATAGTCCCAATAAATTACAATAAAACAAATTGGGCAAAAAGAAAAGGAAGAGCCGCACCGGAGTGAGAACTAAAAATACTGGACGGAAACTTCGGCGGTATCTTTTAGCTTTAAATGAAATAAAACAAAGCTTTGAAATGCCATGGAGTAAGCCGGTGGACGAAGGCATCCACATACTCGCTTCACTACAGTTTGTAAGGGAGGGGGTAAGAATGTTCCATACAAATGTATATTTAAAAGGTTTTTTTTTTGTAATTTGTTTAAGAGGAAAAGTTTTTATTAGATGTTTTTGAGTCATCTTTGTTTTATTTATAGTTATTAAAGTTCTGCAAACATGAAAATCCATTTATACTTATATGTAATTCTTTGTGTAATACCCATTAAGACCAAATTATTTTCACACGTAAACATTTCAGACTAAACTATTTCGTATGAAACTTTTTTCTAAGATATATATTTTGATGTGTACGTTGGGCAGCTACAGTTGAGTTCATTTTGAATAACGCCGATCAGAACCGCAGATGTTCAACTCCAGCAACGAAATTTTAACATTATATGGCATCTTATTAAAGATATAAAATGTTACTGTGCGCTACGAGGGGGTTCGGTGGGGTGCGGACCTCAAGGGGGGGGGACACCAAAATATGCAATTCTGTAAGTTCCCATTATTTTGCACTGGAAGACTCAGAGAGGGTCTTTCGGTGACGTCTTGAGGGGTTTACACCAGGAGCTGTGAGGGGTTGACACCATGAGCAACCGTCCAGTGTGACACCAAACCTAGTGACGCCTCTGAGTACCACTTCAAAGATAAGCGAATTTCGGATTTTTATAAAAGCAGTCACTGTTTTACTATTACCATTGTCAAATATTGCGTATAAAATTATTTTTTTAAAAAAATTCTTGCGCATGTCTTCAAATGTAAATGTTACACACCAAATACACGTGTGTTGTATTAAATCTATTTATAGAGTAGTGAGCAATATTTTATTAATCTTGAGGTCTGTGTAACTCTTTACACATCATACACCTTTATTCGCATCCAGATAGTTTCTGATTGGAACATTGAAATTAATGTCAAACATAATTTGATTGCCCTTGTTTACTGAAATAAAACTGTCATTTTACATTTTTTTTTAAAAATTGCTTTGCAATACGTCTTTGTTAAATTTACCAGAAAAATCAAATACCGTCGTAACTTTAGTGATGTCCGTAATTTGCACGCTGTTTTTATCAGATACTTGTAGTTATAAATAAATGCTAATAACTTGAAGACAAATTCTCTTTTCTCATTTATTTAGTTCGTACTTTTGTAAGAACGCAACTTCGTGTACTAAATAAATCCAACACAAAAAGCTGTTTCATGTCTTATATAAAGTCTTTCTTCTAGTAATATAAGTTACATTATTTCCCAAAGAACGCTACCACATGTACTAAATATATCCAACACAAAAAGCTGTTTCATGGCTTATATAAATTCTTTCTTCTAGTAATATAAGTTACATTATTACAAAAAGAACGCTAGTCATTCAGGCCTGGGCAGGTGTCACATTACTGAGCATCGCTTCTCTTTCTGACCTGCACAACTGTAAGTTCAAATCGTCAATTGTCTTTCATAGTCTGGGCCACGTTCAAGTTCCAAAAAAAAAAAACAGTTCAGGTAATAACAATGATGTACAGTAGAGTACAATAAAGTAAATTCTGCAATTTTAAAATCATTATTAAGGCATGGTAAAAATAAGCAATGTACAAACGTATGAAAATTTGCACCTATAGCGTATGTATTAATAAAAACTATTACGTACTGTATTGCATCAATAATTGGGAATAAAAATATTGTTCATGCACTCACCAATAATGATTGACAATGAAATGATACGATGTGGTTATGAGCCTACCCCGGACATATGCGGGGACGTAAATTGGAAACCGCGAATAGGTGAGGGTATACTGTATTTCCTTATGGCCTTGTAAAAAATCTCTTGTAACAATTATATATTATTGCGTTTCCAAAAAATATAAATATAACTTTTTTTTAAAGTATAAAAATTGAGTGTTTGACATAATAATTGAAGACAATGTAATTTGATAATTTGTAAGGATTCTTTGGGGTGGAAAAGTTTTATGTGAGTTATATGCAACTAACATCAATTATAATTGAAACTAACTTTTAACAGCCTCTTGTGTTTTGTAATGAATGTTTGGTGGTGGTCTATTTGAATATAGTTGAAAATGCACATAGATCATATTTTATTTAAAACGCTTTTCAAACATTTCAAACACAATCTTTACTATAATGGTTAACCATTTAAATATATTTTCTAGAAATAACAACATTAAATAAAAAGAAATTGACTTACGAACATGTCTTGTCAAAAACTCGCAGCTCAGCCTGTCCCTAGCCACCCTCTTATCTTATCTTATCTTAGATATACAGACGCTCCTTCTATGCAGAAGATAATTGCGTCCACAGACCATGAGAGATGATCTGTTGGCAAGTGATGCAGCGGTCACAGGCCACGGCTATAGGGGTTCCACGCATTACCCCAGCCGCCTAACTATTGTCTAGTTAGGTACCCATTCGGAGCTGGGTGACTCGGGGACTCCTCAGGCCACGAGAACAAATCCTCACCTTCGTGTGGATTCGAACCCGTGACCATCGGTATGACAGTCGAGAGCGCTACCTCTCGACCACCACGTCCCTCAGGACCAATTTACGACTGAAAGACCCATACATGGCACCACAGTATTCAGTGACGTAGTTTGTGACACAGTTCAAGCCTTGTTCGAAGTAGATGTGTAGAATTTGATGAACTTTAGTATCACTGATATAAAAGTCTTAATGTGTTAGGGCTTATGGGGTCGTCCATAAATGACGTCACGAAGTTTTGGTCAATTTAAGATCCCCCCCTCGTCACACGTGGCACCTAAGGTTAGCCTTCTCTCTAATATGACGTCATTTTTTATAGGTGTAGAGCACGTATGAAATCGGAGCACAACTTTCGTTCCGACCCAGGAAAACAATTGTATACGCTTTGTTCAATCACAAAACATAGAAATAAATATCAAATTTTTAAAAAAATTATAAAGAAACAACAACAACAACAAAGATAACAAAATATCAGTTGAAGTATCGCAATCGGAAAAGATATCTCTGGTTTCGGGCCTATTCGTGTCTAAGCCAAGGTAACTGCTGGCTTAGCTTACTATCGTTTGGGGATCCTTCCACTTCCTACAAAGCAGTAGATTTTTTCCTCTATATCTTTTTGGCTGTTACCAATCGGCACACAATGGAGATGCCTCTATTTGAGAACGCTTTATTGCAAACGTCATGTCGAGGTGTTTTATGAAATTAATTTAATTTTAAATCGATTTTTATATTTGTATTTAGAATTTAAATATTGTCTACATCGCGCAATTTAAAAAAGACAATCAAAGATACCGAACGGGTTAGTAAATGAAACTAATACAAGCTATTTTTAAATAAGATAGAACTGTAAGTTTTTACATCGTTATCTCTAAAACTGTAAAAGCTATTTCCATTAAATTAATTACGTTCTATGCTAGAAAGCTAGGCTATTTGATTTGTCCCATGAAAGTACGTTTTAGATTATCGAATGTGTGTAATATAATTTTAAAATTTTCTGTTACAAGTAAATTGAACTGGTGGTTTACATTTAGACATTTTATGAATTCTCACAGACAAAGATAGACTTCCGACAGCTCCTCTCCTTGTGTTAGGGGGTTTGTCAACTCTGAGTGCAATCTTTGCTCCAACTCCGTGATACAGTTCTGTACGTTTCTTTCAATCTCAAATTTCTTGGTGGCGCTGGTGACGCAATCTGATTGGGCAGCAGCGTGTATAACTAGGAAAGAAGAAAAACAACCCAGTATAAACTATTGTAACTGTAACTTATTATCAGCTATATCCCTTTGCTTTAACGGCAGAGCGTCTTGCTCAGATCCAACTATATATCACTTTTGGACCCCGGGAAAAGACATAGCGTTGGGCCCTTGGGCAAAGAAAGAATGTTATCTACATTCCCCCCTTCCACAAGAATAAAAGATGAATATACATTTTACATAAATTAACATATTCCCATGGGCACCAGTGCTATTGCCCAACAGGCCTATTGCCGAAAAGGCCTATTGCCCAACAGGCCTATTGCCCAACAAGCCTATTGCCCAACAGGCCTATTGCCCAACAGGCCTATTGCCCAACGGGCCTATTGCCCAACAGGGCTATTGCCCAACAGGCCTATAGCCCAACAGGGCTATTGCCCAACAGGCCTATTGCCCAACAGGCCTATTACCCAACAAGCCTATTGCCCAACAGGGCTATTGCCCAACAGGGCTATTGCCCAACAGGCCTATTGCCCAACAGGCCTATGCGTAAAGACGGCCTTGGTTTTGCTCGTGCAATAGCTTAGCCATTGTTTTCGTGTAAGTTTGACTCTACTTATGACCTTTAATTTTACTTAATAAATAAGGTGCTGGACGGGGTTTTTAAAAACCTGCACTTCCTTCACTGGAACAAAAGTACTCCCCTACAGTCACGAGACTTTCAAAGCTAAAAATAGCTGCTTCATCATGGCACTGGGGTTTGAAGTCAGCGACGCATTGTTTGAAAACAACCTCTGTTCTGGAAAAAATAGAAGATAAATGGAGAAGAATATATATTTTTATCATACTTTATAGCAATTGCAATCTAATTTAAAGTAGTTGTAGGCATTAAACTATAGCTATCAACTTTAATAATTTGATTACAACACCCATGGCAACTATAACAGAAACGGCAAACTCAATAGTAAAAGTGCTGACGGTAGTTTGAAATTCCACCACCAGAAAAAAACGCAAATGAGAGAGATACAATAGAATACCATTAATTGGAATATGTATTTAAATTAATTAAGTTCTTTTTAAAACTTTTTTTAAAGGTGAATATTTAACACCGTTCATGCCCTCTATAAAATGACAACATTTAATATGTATAATTTTAAAGTTTAGAGAATTTTTAAATACACGAAATACCATGTTAGATCTTGTGTAACACATAAAAGGTCAGGTTTTCTAAATCACTACACTGCGTTTGAACTATACAAAAACTAATTATTAATAACTGCCTCAATAACGAAACAAAACCATTAGGAAGCATCAGAAGCAAAAACCATAAAGAAGCACACATGCCTATCATCAATCCTAAAAGCTGATTAGAAATGATAATACATTTATCAGTTAACTCATTAAATGGATGTAATAGTACTGAAAGAACGTATGGTAAACTCCATCTCTATAATGGTACTCACTGACAAAAACTTATCGTAAACTACATCTCTATAATGGTACTCACTGACGGAACGTCTGGTAAACTCCATCTCTATAATGGTACTCACTGACAGAACGTCTGGTAAACTCCTTCTCTATAATGGTACTCACTGACAAAAACTTATCGTAAACTCCATCTCTATAATGGTACTCACTGAAGAACGTCTGGTAAACTCCATCTCTATAATGGTACTCATTGACAGAACGTCTGGTAAACTCCTTCTCTATAATGGTACTCACTGACAGAACGTCTGGTAAACTCCATCTCTATAATGGTACTCACTGACAAAAACATATCGTAAACTCCATCTCTATAATGGTACTCACTGACGGAACGTCTGGTAAACTCCATCTCTATAATGGTACTCATTGACAGAACGTCTGGTAAACTCCTTCTCTATAATGGTACTCACTGACAAAAATTTCTCGTAATCTCCTTCTCTATAATGGTACTCACTGACAGAACGTCCGGTAAACTCATTTTCTATAATGGTACTCACTGACAAGAACTCCTTGTAATCTCCTTCTCCATAATGGTACTCAATGACTAAAACTTCTTGTAAACTCCATCTCTATAATGGTACTTACTGACAGAACGTCTGGTAAACTCCATCTCTATAATGGTACTTACTGACAGAACGTCTGGTAAACTCCATCTCTATAATGGTACTTACTGACGGAACGTTTGGTAAACTCCATCTTTATAATGGTACTCACTGACAGAACGTCTGGTAAACTCCATCTCTATAATGGTACTCACTGACAGAACGTCTTGTAAAATCCTTATCTATAATGGTACTCACTGACAGAATGTCTCGTAAACTCCATGGCTATAATGGTACTTACTGACAGAACGTCTCGTTAACTCCATCTCTATAATGGTACTCACTGACAGAACGTCTCGTTAACTCCATCTCTATAATGGTACTCACTGACAGAACGTCTCGTTAACTCCATCTCTATAATAGTACTCACTGACAGAACGTCTCGTTAACTCCATCTCTATAATTGTACTCACTGACAGAGCGTCTCGTAAACTCCATCTCTATAATGGTACTCACTGACAAAACGTCTCGTAAACTCCATCTCTAAAATGGTACTCACTGACAGAACGTCTCGTTAACTCCATCTCTATAATGGTACTCACTGACATAACGTTTGGTAAACTCCATCTCTATAATGGTACTCACTGACAGAATGTTTGGTAAACTCCATCTCTATAATGGTACTCACTGACATAACGTTTGGTAAACTCCATCTCTATAATGGTAGTCACTGACATAACGTCTGGTAAACTCCATCTCTATAATGGTACTTACTGACAGAACGTCTCTTAAACTCTATCTTTATAATGGTACTCACTGACAGAACGTCTCGTAAACTCCATCTCTATAATGGTGTTCCAACAATCCTATAGGCAGGACACAACCCTCTAGCTGGTCACAGGTGTTATCACTCTTTATGTTGCTACATTCTATGGAGAAATAATTATCCTGGACAATTGTGCTTTTGAAAACTAACTAGATTCATAACTGATATTTTTTTTTAAAAAATGTTTGTACTACGTGTAGTAAGTACAATGAATGTTTTTAGAGGTCGGTTTAATTAGTTTGTTAAAGATGTTACAGTGCAAAAAAATATGTTTAAATTGGGCAGGAAAATGTTTAGCTTATTTTTTAAAATTTGCAATGAGCAAAATTAAAGTTTCAAAGAAATTCCTAAAATTTAGTGTTATATTTGATTAGAGAGGGCCCGGTGCTCTGTCCAACCAAGGCAGGAAAGAATAACGGGTTCTATCTTTGGTGATGGTAAGGCCCTCGAGATATTTAGCTAGCCACACAATCCATTTTTGTTAGCGGTGGCTAAATGAAACTTGCGAACCATACTTTACTTGCCCCAAACGGCCGTCATGGAATGAAAGGGGTTATAATTATTATTATATTTGAATAGCAGTTCGCTTATTATTTGGGGAATATTTTAATATTTCTGCTGTATTTGTTTTAGTTTTTCTCAATCATCGGTTATCTAAAGGTTTTTTTCCGTTATATTTTGAATAACTTTTTATATTAATGTTTTGTTTCAACACCAAAGTCATAGCCACGTTCCATGGTACTGCTTGCTCGTGATAGGCCAGCCCACTGTATTACGAGAGACTGTTAAAGGTTAACTTTGGCACACACACTTTTCATGGGACGTACCACTACTAAAGTTAAAAAATAAAATAGCATGGTGTTATTTAGAATTAAAATATCTACGAAACATTATTATTCTCATCTAATTGTTTCACCAAACGATTCTCGCGGACCATCTTTGATATGAGCTTTGATCAGTGCCAGTGCCTTTTTGATATTCGAGTTTCTGACATATAAGCTAAAAGTCGGTTCTGCCTTGAAGTAATATTGTTGTTAACAATATTTGAAGACAGAATCGACTTTTAATGTCTTTTAAAAACTGTTGCAATAATCTTCCAAATGTTGTCGACTGACGTGATTTAAAAAAAAATTATATTATCAAACTATCTTTCAACTCACCAGAGAAGACGACAGCAAACGCCAAGGCCAGAACGATTTTCAACATTTTATCACATAAATTTAAGCTCAAACATTGACAAAACAGTTCTTTGGTATTTGTCTCTGTTTGCTCTTTGGTTTCTGATCTTTTATAGCATATATATATATATATTACTCTCAGTACCAAAATGACTAGCAAATTGCTGTGACATTTAACATCCGTTCGTACCTGACACGAATGTTTTGAACTCAGCGGCTCACAATTGGCAACACCGAAAGTTCCTTAGCTATTATACAATTATCGAGCCATGTTGCAATGAATGTTTGCTTGTAATGTGGATTGTGTTTATCTCTGTTTGTGTGATGTTTGTAATTGAAACTATTTGGATGTCTTTAATCCGCCTTTGAGATTTAAGTTAGTGTGTGTGTGCGGGGGGGGGGGGGTTTCTGGAAATGTAAAATAAAGCAAGCCAAAAAAAAAAAGTAAACTTTTGAAAAATTACACATCAATACTTTAAAATTGTGACACAATTCAAACCTTAGTGGTAAAATTTACGGTTTTTTTTTCCAATAAAAATTGTTTCACAACTTTGCATTTTGAAGAAACTTTTGAAGTAAGCATTTGGTTGGCGTTTATTTTCGGAAGAAATTTTTCTATAAGTAATTTTGTTTTCTTTCTCATGAGTCATCCATAGTATCAAAAGTTTTTATATTTTTACTTTACACGACTTCAGAGTAGAGAACGCCCCTACTACTGTTAAGATAATCGTTGTTACTGATTTTTTGATGACTGTTCTTAATAAAGTACAGAGGCGTCACTAAGGTTGGTGTCCCCATGACTTAGCCCTATAAATTTCTCAGAGTCTTCCAGTGCCAATGACGGCAACATATAGAGTCTTACATATTGGGGTCACCCCTTGTAATTGTGTCATCCGGGGGGGCCACCCCCACCGCACCCCCCTAATGACGCAAATGCTAAAGTATATTGGGAAACTCCACCAACAGTCTACTCCCTCTTTAAACAAATATTTTTCAAACCATTAATGTATAGCATAGAGAAGTACTACTGACATTAACCTCATGAATAAGTCATCTGAACGATGGTTAGTACTAACTGCATTGTTGCATTTAAATATCTAGAACAGTGCTTCGCAAAGTGGTGTTCTGGGGACCGGTACCGGTCCGTGGGCCATCTGCTACCGATCCGCCGAAATTCTAAAGAACTGAGACAAAACTATAAAAGTAATCCACAGTTAGCAGCCATTAATACTAACCCTGTAGAATTTAAATGTTTCAGCTATAAATAGATAGGCCTACAATGAAACAAATAAAATAAAATGCATTACACTTAGCTACTACGCCACAGCAGGGGAAATATTGTACCGGTCTCTGGAGTAAAGGCAAAAAATCCCTGTCGTTCAGCCATACTAAAACGTTTGAGAAGCACTGATGTCGGAAACACTTGCCACCATTTCAAATACTCTCTATCACTCACATTATTTTGTCAGCAACACAGGGTGAAATGGGACTCATGTTTGAGCCAAATAGCACTTTAATGTTATTAATGTAACTTTAATGTAACTAGGACGTATACATAACATATCTTTTAGGACTCTGATTTCGGGGGGGTTAGACAGCTTGGTGTCCGGCATGGTTAAACCATGAGGAGAATTTTATATATAGATATCCTTTGGCAATTATGTCATTGTAAAAACCTGTTTGAGAGACGTTAGAAACGTTCAGAATAATATTTTTTTATTAAGTTGCTTCAAAGGGAGACAGACAGACGCAGCATTGTTTCTTTTTTGTTTATGAACGTCGATTTGTTTTTAGATCACATTTGAAAAATTGGATACAGATTTCACAGCCCATTTGTTTGGATTCATTTTGAGTTTGATGAATAAAGTCGTGTAGTTGATAGGGCAGTCGAAAGGTTTTGGTGGAATTTGTGTGTGTTTAAAAATGTTTGGTTAGTTTTACTATGTGAAACAGTGTCTTTGGTATGCGTCTGTGTGAGATAAGGTTATTGATGAGTATAAAACTAATGATACTGATTTAAGGGTTTGAAAAGTCTGGTTAATTGTTGTGTGTAGAGTGAATGTTTTTTCGGTGTGTGCTTACAGAGTGTGTTCGATTGTTATTTGTTTCAGGTCTGACTTTGAATAGGTGTTAAATTGTAAAAATTTCTTAGTTTTTGGGCAGCATATATCATAAGTTCATAGGTTTTAAGTAGACGTCACAACAAAGTTCGCAACTTTTCAGCATATTTTAAGGAAGACAGGGTTGATTTTGGAAAAAAAAATATATGCACTGTTGTTAACAGTAGGGTTTAACAAAAATACTTTTTAAAAAAAAGTAGAGACAGAATTATAGGTTTGTGCTCCTACACTGGTCGACGAGAGTTTGTTTTTAAGCGTATAGAACTTAGCATTCAAGTTAAATTTAAGAATTTCTTTAATTATATAGTTGACAGTTTTAAAATGAGATTTTCCTCCTAGGGATTTTTTTATTCAGCTTCGCATCAATGATCAGATTGTTCTAGTGTGCATATTTATTTTTTTTTAAAAATAGATCAGAACAAGAAATTTAAAGTCATTCAAGTTAAATTTAAGAATTTCTTTAATTATATTGGTGACAGTTTTAAAATGAGATTTTAAAATTTGACCACAAAAAAATAAAAAATAAAAAAAATTACCTAAACAAGAAAATACTTAATAAATAAAATCTAATCACACAAAGCAAAGAATCAAATATAAATTAACAGGCCATGTTTCTTTCCTTTCTTTTTCAAAGTAAACGCAGCGTTTAGAATGGAGGAATGTTGCCAAAGAGAGCTCCTGAAACAATATGAAAAGTTTCTATTACATCGTATACATCATATGCTCGTTCTTGGATTTAAGTCTAAGGTATAGAAATTATCTCGGAAAAATTGGAGGCTAAAATAAATCTTAAAGTTTAACAATTGCATTGAATGAACTGTCAATGTAAGTGTTAAAACTCGTAATACCATACATTAGGTTCACAAATAAGCATAAAGACATTTTGAGGTTAATTTCCTATATATGTAGTGTAGATAACTTTTTCAAGACGTTTTGATGTTCAATTTTTTTAAGACGTTTTCTTGTTCACACCTTACAATTTTTTGAGGTTAACTTCCTTACGAAGTTTAGAGGTTTAACTTTTGTACGTTATGGCGTTTTGAACATTTTTACGATGCTATGAGGCTTAACATTTTTTATAAGTTTTGAGGTCAAACTTTTAAGTCGTTTTGAGGTTAACATCTATAAAATGTTTTCGTGATAACTTTTTAAAGACGTCATGTTGTTAACTTCTGTAAGACGTTGTGAGACAATCTCTTAGAAATACTTTTAACAATTTTATTTAATAGGCATGGCTGATATTTTATTAAACAAAAAATTATGTTTATGTCTAAACTTAGGAAACTTTTATGAAATGACTGTTTTGATTTAAATGTTCAAAAAGGTAAACACCAATCAACTCATGAATTTGTCAGGCTAAAAAATGGCCGAATTGGAACATGAAACAAACATAAATACATTGGTACACGTTAAATTAGTATGCAAATTTTAAATGAACCTTCCACTGAAGCCAAACATTTAAAAGACATAAATTTTATTTTAAAAATCATATAAACTTATTGACTCACGAACGGCTCTGGCAGCAAAGTTGCAGCTTAGCCTGGCCCTAGCCACCCTGCCGACCAATTCACGGAGGAACGGAACCAAGTCGTCGCCACATTTCTCAGTGATGAGGTCAGTTACACAGTTAAGCCCTTGCTCAAAGAAACTGTAGAATTTTACGAGCATCACATTTATTGATATAAATGTATTAGGTAGTATCTATATTTAGCAAAGAGGGATAATATTTCTAACTTAAAAGTATTGTTTGTAAGTAAGATCTGTTTTTTTACAAAAATGAGCTATACATATTTTTTTTTAATGTAAAGGTTAATTTTCATTAATTACTCTATAATCACAACAGATATGAAGATTTAATACTTAAATGCAAAATAACACAAATATTTAAGATAATTGTCAATTTGAACGCGAAATTAAACTCACACAAAATTTAATTAAATTTGAATTTATCCATTACATTTTTTAAACCTGAAACATTTTCCTAAAAATTAGAAATTAAATAATAATAATAATTTATATATATAATTCTCTACATGTTCTAACCATGCAGAACAAGAAGTAACAAGCTCTGACCCCACCGACCAATCAGATTGCAAGAAAAGTTAGTGTACCGTAAGGTTCATCAATGATGAATTGAAGTCAATTACTATGTTTTTGCAGACCAACAAAATAACAGGTATTTCGTAGTGGTAATGGTTATAACATTCGATTAACACGCGGATGTCACAGGTTCAATTTCCAGCTTAGAGATTACTTTTTAAAAATGATTGTGTTTGTGCCCGTTCATTTCCCCCTTCCTTTTTGATCACCGTAACAAACAAAAGACGAGTGGGAATAAAATTGACGATTCGCCATTGTCAGATTATGTCAATCAGTTTATGTTTGGCAAGCTAAGGTGGTGCGGGGTGGCAAGTGGCTAACCACGGTGCATATGATTCCAGATCAACAATGCTTCGCAGTTATCCCCGCATCCGAGGTTCGTTACCGTTGTTCTGATTTCATTGTGATGTAGTATCTGTGTGTTCCCATCTTACTTTGCACTATCTATGAGCAAACCTGTAGCGTATGCTACGCCGCGGGCATCTAGTAATAATAATAATAATAATAATAATTAATGATGCTTTTACAAAACTGTGGGATGTTATGAATTCATTTTTTGTATAATTTCTTGGGCTCTTACGGGCAAAACTGTTCCTCAACCACTTCATCTCCATTCGTCAGTGAGGCGATGACCGCATTTCCCCACTCATCAAAAGTGAACGAAACACAATGTTGAATACCGCTGTCAATCTCTGATTTCTTGGTAGTGTCAGTGACACAATCGGACTGAGCAGCTGCACTGATTGCTAAAAATGACCACAAATAAAATTGAATTTTTATTAATTTTGGAATGTTTTATTTCATGTGTTGCTATTCAAACTATATGATATTTATTCTCTTGTAGCAAATTCTATACTTAAATATAGCAAGACTGCATTTTTTTAAAACGAAAAACCCACAGAAAAAAACAAACAAAAACACAACCCCTCAAAAAAAAAAAAAAAAAGCAACAACAACACTACCAAACAAACAAACAACAACCCAAACTATCTAGACACTAAAGATCGGTGATTTTGAAATAGGAAGGGATGAAGAAGCCTCTTCAAACCATAGTAAAGTAGCGTTCAAAAGTCAGTCTCGTTGAGCCACCACTAACGAACAAGGGATTGCGTGACTAGCACAATGACCCGTTTTGCCTTGCGAGCACCGAGGCTAGAACCCGTGACTCTCTTTTGCCTCAGTTTGTAAGTCCAGCAAGTTACCGTTAAAACCATCGCAACCCTTACGTAGCTAATATAGTAAGTAGAATTAGGGCCAAGACCAAAAGTATGAAAAATGGATACTAAAGTTAGAGAAAGACCTATGGCAGCTTGAGGCCAACAAATTGAAGCAGACTGCCACTGCCCTATCTATGGCAGCTTGAAGCCAACGAATTAAAGCAGACTGCCACTGCCCTATCTATGGCAGCTTGAGGCCAACGAATTGAAGCAGACTGCCACTGCCCTATCTATGGCAGCTTGAGGCCAACGAATTGAAGCACACTGCCACTGTCCATATCTATGGGAGCTTGAGGACAACGAATTGAAGCAGACTGCCACTGCCCTATCTATGGCAGCTTGAAGCCAACGAATTGAAGCAGACTGCCACTGCCCTATCTATGGCAGCTTGAGGCCAACGAATTGAAGCAGACTGCAACTGCCCTATCTATGGCAGCTTGAGGTCAATGAATTGAAGAAGACTGCCAATGCCCTATCTATGGCAGCTTGAGGCCAACGAATTGAAGCAGACTGCCACTGCCCTATCTATGGCAGCTTGAGGCCAACGAATTGAAGCAGACTGCCACTGCCCTATCTATGGCAGCTTGAGGCCAACGAATTGAAACAGACTGCCACTGCCCTATCTATGGCAGCTTGAGGCCAACGAATTGAAGCAGACTGCCACTGCCTGATCTAGGAAAGCAATAAAACAATATGATTTAACGGGTCACGTACTCACATGGCCGTAGCGTCTCGAAGGTTGAAATATTTCTCAAATTATATGAGCGACAGCTAGAAGATTCGTAACATACCTGCTCTTCCTTCGCTTGAGCAAACGTATTCACCAGCCACCACAAGAGTTTCAAAGTCTCTTCTAGTACTTTCATCGCTGCATTGGGGTTTGAAGTCTTCAACGCAACTTTTAAATGTCACCTCCGCTCTGGAAACCAAAAATTACTATACAGTTTGCATGATTGTAATGTTTTTGCTGTCAAATTGATAAGTAAAACGTTAGTGAACAATTTGTGGTCTTGAATCTTTTAATACTTTTTTTTGATGATATAATGTAAGTGACAATATTGTAAGACAACACTTTAAAGACTATGAAAAATAAAGCGAAAATATAAAAGTCAAAACTTAAAAAGTGTTTTAAAAAAAAAGTCCATTGAGAGGAAAAAAATCATGTTAAGCCTGGTCCCTTTTTGGACTCAGGACGTGTTAGCGCATTTTCGTATTATGTATCAGTACTTATGTTAGATATCAGCATTATGTAGTTATCAGTAATTGTGTTTAGATTTTAGACATATATTTATGAATTTTCTTGTGTAATGAATATACCTGAAATTTTTTGTGGTCACTGAAATAGGACTCATTTATGAAACATTCTAAATTGTAATCAGCTAATCGCCCAAATACTCCGTCAATTGTTGTTTTATAGATCGTGGTTGCCAATCTTGTTGAAAGTAGTTGAATGTTGAAGCTTGTTTCGAAAAAGTTTTCAATTTCTGCCCCTGGGCCGCTAAGATCTTTATTGAACTCACCACAAATGATGACGTAAAACTCTCTAAACTTTTACACATATTCTAATGACGTCAACAAAAAAAAAACGAATACTTTTGATAATACTAAGACTTCCGGCAATGGCGGCCGTTGCCTGCGCCAGTGTTATCTCTCGATTCGCAATGTTTTTTGGTAGTTTTAACGGGTTTTTTAACGGATCGAGTAATTGAGTGTTGATGCACAAATGGCAGGTCAGGACATACAAAAAACATATATACATCATGGGTCTAGGACTTATGGATGCTGAGATCTAGGGTGATGACAGACGGACGGACGGACAAAACGGGTGCAATAGCGCATTCGACTTCTCGAAAATGCGCTAAAAA
>MUZC01001080.1:21019-56073 GCA_002072015.1 Radix auricularia | reverse complement strand
TATATATATATATATATACTAAATAAGAAAAGTAATGTTAGGTCATTGGCTTACTCACTGGCAGAATGTTTCGTATGCCCCCTCCGTATAGTACTGTTGCAATAACCCAATGGGCAGGTCACATCTTTTCAATGAGGCACAGTCATCATCGTTTCTTTTTATTATGTTGCATTCTAGGGGATATATATATGAGGCTGTTCTTTAAGGCTTATTTGTTTTTAGCTTTTTCAAAAATTGCTGAGGACATTTAAACCGTTTGTTACAAATGTCAATTTCTACTTGTTACACCCCCCCCCACATACTAGCTTTTCGTTTAGAAATCGTTTAAGTCTGCGACGTGTGTATAACATTTTGCCAGCATACTTCATCACAGCTGTCCTAATCTACTTGACATGAATATGAACTAAAATATTAAATTTTAAGTAACTTACCCCTTATCTTTTAACAGGCCCAGTTTGTTAGACCCGTAAACCATGCCGTGGTAGCGACGCAGAAATTCGCGGTTCGAAAAAGGTAAAATCCACAACCTCCCTTTCGGAAGGTAACCCCCTTGAGAGGCAGGCCGGTGAGCTTCGAGCGAACCCAGCCCTGCCCAGAGGGCCCCCCTCTTAGCTGACGGAGGATGCCCCGAAGGGACCTAAATGACTCAAAGCCATTGATTCCTTCTCAAATGATTTGACTATCAACTAAAAAAATACATAATTTCAAGTACATTACATCCCGTTAAATCTTCGCTAGATGTCACACTTTTCTACTATACTGGATCCTATGTATCAGCCATCTAGCTCAGTGCCACGGTTTCATAGCGTTCAGTAGATCAAACTATACTACGGTGTTGTTGTTTTTTTTTAATTTGAAACAACATTTCATTTAATAAATAACGTAGCTTTTTGTTTTATGTATTGTAATTAATACGGTTGTTATTGTAAGAATCCTACTTAATTATTTATATGTATGTTACTACCTTCAGGTAAAGCGCTGTGAGCCATGTTCCTTACTGGGATACTACGCTATATAAGTTATCTATTTATTATTAATATTATTATTTCTCTCGGAATCGTGAAGCTTTCACTGACGAGAGACTGACCGGGAACTGTTAGAAAGACAGTTGCCTGTGCTGGCAATAACTATGACTAGACTTCTTGGGGAACTTCTTGATATCTTAGTTATACAGACGCTCCTTCTATGCAGAAGATAATTTCGTCCACAGATCATGACAGATGATCTGTTGGCAAGTGATGCAGTGGTCACGGGCCACGGCTATGAGTTTTTCACGTATTACCCAGCCGCCTAACTATTGTTAGTTAGGTACCAATTTGGAGCTGGGTGACTCGGGGACTCCTTAGACCCCGGGAACAAATCCTTGCCTTCGCATGGATTCGAACTCGTGACCATCGGTACGCAACCACTGTGCCCCTAGTCGAAGACATCGAGACTCAATTTTTGGGAAGGATTTAAACATCAGCGCGGTACGCACTCGAGGTTGACGAATATACAGGCACCGACAACAAGGCAATACTTCATTTTCTAAAGAGGGATACCTTGATCAGGAGGACTATCTTTGGCACTAGCACAACTGTTCAAGTCACTGGTTGGTTATATTTTTAAGACAACTAAAATGGTTCGTCCATGTCGGCATCTGCAAAGATGGGGGTGTTGGCTTGACCGGGTGACTGTCTGGTTTAACTCCTCGCATTAAGGAGGCTTAACCGATGAGTGAATCTAGGCATTATATCATTCTCAAGGAAATGTTGGCAAGCCTAAACATGTCATCAGAAATGTTGATTTGTTGATTGATATTATATTTATTAACCACATCAAAGCACACGCCCTTAACTCGCTCCTGTTTGAGCAGATGTGTGCGTGGATGGACGCAGATCACAGCTTCCTTCTTTTATTACATGTTTTTCCATTCAGAGGAACATCTCCAGTCAGTGTCTTTGAATTAAAAGAGCAATGGCAGATATATTTCTTTAAAAATCGTAGCAACAACTGGCTGCACAAATCAGTTACAGGTACGGGTAAAAAACCAGGAATAACTGTGGTGATATTTTCAGCCAACTCAACGAACTCAATCGGTCCTTTGTGGTAAAATACGATAATTTTTAATTTGCTGGACACATTAGCTACCTTTCAAGCTAAAGTTTCGGGACGGCATGAGCAGAAGTATATGGGGCGCAATTCAAACATTAGACGTGAATTTTATGGGAGATTGATTTTGCGCCTTTATTTTCTAGGTTGTTGCATGATCACTTATCATTACTGCCAACAAATTGCCGAATCTATCATATCTGTATTAAAAGTAGATTGTAGGAGATTGCAAATATCGGCGGCCTTAAAACTTCGTTCGTAACAACAACTCTTGATTGAATTCATAGCGTGTTGTACAGAGATTGCCATCTAAGTACTTACATTTGTTTTGCCACATTCAATGTTTTTGTTTAACTGTATTTTATCTTAAGGGCATGTTCATTAAAATTACATTATTATAACTAGATTTTAAAAAATCTAAAATCTAAATAATCCAAGACCATTAGCCCCAAAGTGGGCTGCGGTAAAATTATCAAACATTCACCCGTCCTCGGCGGTAAAAAAAAATTGGAGACCATTGAATTCTAACTAACATAAATTCTTGAAAGTTTAACCACATGTGCGTTGACGACTTGGGTTTCTATTTAGTAGTTACGTACAACATTGTCTGAGTGTATTATTTGCATCGCCGTTTTGTTGGATGCTCATTCCATGAACTACGCATCCCTACAGTCTTCTGTCAACCAAGTTTCTTTTTCTTTTTGATAGTTGGCAGGCAACTATTAGTTTTTGGTCGCCAAAGATTTCCGTTTCTTATAATGTTATACTTTCACGGCTTCAAACTTCATATTAACTCTTACATTAGAACCGTTTTTTTTTAATTTTTAATTAATGTACCATGACGAATATGTCTGTCTCCCAATATATTTCAATCTAAGTACCTACTATAATACTGAGTATATCACTTCTATCATCGTTAGTACTTTGTTATGAGTATTCGTGCTAGTTTTCGTGTCCAAAAGTTATTTCTTCTCGTGAGCCTATTACATTTAAAAGTGGTACTCTTGAAAAGTTTTTTTTTTTTTTAAATGTTAAAATTCAAGATGCGCTCTTTAAAAGACCATTGCAAAATCTTGTTGTAAAATTTTTAATGCCATTCCTGATTCACACATTTAGTTAAGCATTGAAGAAAAAGAATAAATCAGAACTCACCAGATAAGATGGCAAAACATGACAATGCTAGGATGAGGCTCAACATTTTCAAAAGATCGCTTCAGTTGTAGATGACTTCCGAATGTCTTAACTCACGTTTTATAGCAAATCATTTCTCGAGTTTTGATTATAATGACTCGAACTGACATTTAAAACGTCATCGCGAAGATTCAGATGCTTGCAGAAGCAGAAAAATAATTGTCGAGCTATTACATGAAATGAACAGGGAAATTTATTTGATGATGATAATTATGCCACAGTAAATTTAAGCATACATTTGTTCATGGCCTTACATATCATAAACCAAAAAGACCCTACACAGCAGATGGTGGAAACGTCTATATAAATTTTAGTTTGATTCATATATTTCGGTGTATTTTAAATTAAACATAGGCTGGTCAATGTAGGCCTAAATAGCGTCCAAAACTTGTCAATTGGGATTTCTTATTTGCAATGGGAAAATCTTATAAAATATGACAGTATTTAATCAGTAGATATGTTGAAAAAGGAAGACGAGGATATATATGTGTGTGCGTGTGTTTGCCTGTGTGAGTGTGTGTGTGTGTGTGTTTGCTGGCGTGAATTGTTGTTTTTTGTTAAAAACGTATGTCTGTTGTGATAACCTGAATATTTTGTTTCCAAATTTGTTGTTATTATTCCCCCTGTCCCATCTGCTTGTGAAAAAAAGTTGATTATACTAATGATACATAATTAGTGCAATCACCTTACATTATTTTCCATAGAGATGAATTATAGGTTATTAAAAGCGGAAAGTCTAATTTTGATTGATGCAATATGGCGCAAGGCTTAGGCGAAATAAAATAAGAAAATTGGCGACACACTTGACTAGAAGTAGGTCAACAGTAAAGCTCCATTGAACTATTAAGAAGTATCAAACTGAAGTCTCTTAAAATAATCGTAATAAACTTTTTGTATTAAAATTATGACAGTTTTATTCATCCTCGTAAGTCCCGTAACCATACGTCTAACCATCACCAATCCATCCATCCATCTATCCATCCATCAATATGTCTTTCCGTCCGCCCATCAATCCATACATATCGCCCGGAGAGGGACAAATGGCCAGGATAAGTATGGCTTTGTCCATTGCCACCTCTATCTATCTGTATATATAATTCTCTACGTCGCCCAACCATGCAGGACACCACACACGCACGGCAAAGAAAACTAGTAAGTGCAAACGAGCATGACCAATGACCCTCACTGGGGTCAACTAATCAGAGTTAAAGGTTGCCAAGTGAGGGTAGTCGAGGGGTTGAGCATGTCTTGAGACCAGGTCTGCTTTTTGTTTTCAATTTCGTTGTTCCTTCACAAAGTCAATGTATTTCGTAGTGTATTGGTTACTGCATTCGCCTGACATGCGGAAGGTCTTAGGTTCAAGCCCAAGCGGCAACATTTTTATAAAATTTTTAAAAATGTTTTATGTTTATGCCCGTTCTATTCCCCTTTATCAGCGTATATAAGTACCGCTTTGCGTGTATTTCATGGTGTGTTGGGGGGGGGGGGGAGCATCGGTCAATGTGATACCAATTCATTACTCGGGTAATCACCTTTTTTCCATCGGTCGTATATTTCTGGGAAAAGATCACATACGGCGTGTTTGGAAACATGGTTGGGATATATGTTTCTCCACAATTGAATAACTTCGGCGGCGAGCTCTCTTTTGTTCTCAGTGACGGAAACGTAGACATACACTCTCAACAATACGCTCAGTACATGTACACTTCAGGAGTATTTGGTGGCGATGCTGAAATTTTCGAGATGTTCGAAATACTTCTCAAAAATGCTTTGGCGGTCCCTCCCCTCAACGTTCACTCGCGTTGTTCCCATTTTTTTTCGTGCTACTGTTTGTGGCCACCACCCCGACCCCCCCCCAACACACACACGTTTTCTTTGTTCTATCTAAGAGTAACAGCGGCGTATGCGACGACGTGGGTCGTATCTAGTTCTAGTCTATATATTTATATAATTCTCTTCATGGCTCAACCATGCCGGTCACCGAGCTGTCTTCATGCCCCACCGACCAATCAGCTTGCAAGAAAAGTTAATGCAGAGGTGGGGGTCATCGAGAGCAAGCAAACAATACAATTGAGGTCAATTACTTTGTTCTTTCAGAACAACAGAATAGCACGTATTTCTTAGTGTAGTAATTATTACATTCGCCTAACACGCGGAAGGTCGTAGGTTCAAGCCCCAGCTCAGACATTACTTTTTTAATTTTTAGAAATGTTTGTGTTTGTGCTCGTTCATTTCCCACTTTCTTCGCAACACGGCTTTTTTTTTCTAGACATTGTCATAATAACTTCGTGCTCTCCGTTGTGCTCAGTGACAAAAAAAGTATCTACAAACTCTCCTCAACCATTACTTTAATAAAATATCATCCGTCACTAAATCATTAGCGGTGTATGATACGACGCGGGAAGGCTATTAGTTTGTGTTAGGCAAACTAGGGTGGTGCAGGGTGGGGAGTAACAAGTAACTAACCGCAGAGCACATGTTTCCAGAACAACAATGCGTCGGCAGTTATCCCCGCCCCCAAAATTCATTCGCTTTGTTCTGATTTCTTCATGATGTAGTTTGTGTCTGTTCACCCCCCCCCCCATTTTTTTGCACTATTTATAAGCAACTCTACGGCGTATGCTACACCTCGGGCATCTAGTATATTATATTTCGTCTCAACGACCATTTGCAAACGAGTGCGGCGAATAACCCTCACGGATGTCGACCACCGATCAATCAGTTTATGGTTGGCAAGCGAGGCTGGTGTTCTTTGTGAACATTACCATCGCTTTAAATGTATCTCACGGACGAAACGCTTCGTTCACTGTAATACCAAGGCCCACGTCAGGTGAAAGTTTGTCTCTATCGGTTCTGCTCTTATTGTGCTGCAATTTGTGTAAGTTCATTTTTTTTTTTTTTGCAAACATGGCTACCGCTTCGAATGTATTTTATGGAAACAACGCATCATTCAATGTTATACCAAAAAGATGAACCTCGGTGTAGAATACGCAGCATACTTACTCATCATCTATAGTGCAAAGAACGGGGGGGGGCGAGAGAATGGACACAAACAGCAGCACGATGTAATGAAATTAAACAACCGGTAAAAACAACGTTTTTGACTATAAGACCCTTAACTAAGACACAGAATAAAAGGTATTGTTTATATTCAAAATAATATGCACCGCGTCACACATATTTAAAGACTGAACGTGACAGAAATCCCCTTGCTGTAAAACGGAGTGGGGGTGGGGGTGGTAACCGATGGCTTGACTAAACACCAACACACACGTGGAGGTTAACTCATTTGCAGACGTCGACATTGAGTTTTAAAGACATAAACTAAAAGTGCATTAATTTTATTACAGTACATTCGCTCGATCTGAAATTTTGATAAAATGCATTGTTAGGCGACACGAGTATATTTGCATAATGTCAGCTCGATAGCATCACGTAAAGTGGGTCATTTTTAAGATTCGTTTTTCCGCCCGACAGGTCAAGAAAAGACGGTGAAGTTTATATAAGGAGACATGTGCACATCGTTTGTTGTGACCTGCCCGCACACTTTACTACCATCCCTTGCCAACCATAAAGTTTCCGACTCTAGGATAAGTCATTTTCGCAAAACAAAAACGGGGAAAAGAACAGGCAGAAAACAAGTTAATTTTGTATTAAAATTGTTCCATCTGGGAATTGAACACAGGAATTTCCGCGTGCAAGGCGGATATGATAAACACTACACTACGAATCATGTGTCATTTGTGTGAAGGAACAATGCAAGTGAACGCAAGAAGCTTTGTTGCCAACTCCCCTTTTTTTTTTCTTTTCGATCCACCACGCTTGCTAACTGTAATTTTTAAACTCCAGAGACGCTCATTCTTCGTACTCTTTTGCACATGTTCGTTTACGTGCATTATACGTAAAGCTTCTTGCATCAGGTAACTGTTTAGATCGGTTTAATATTTCTGGAAAAATGTCCAACTTCGCAAAATGGATAAAACTTTGTTTCTCACCATTGAGATAACTTCGGCGTCGTTCTCTCCGTCGGTCTCAGTAACGGAGAAGTAGTCGTACTCTCTAAAGTTCATTGGCCCGTGTGCTAGGAGAAAAAACTTGTGTACAAAGTTGATCAGCATAAATTATTTGTGCAATATTTTCAAAATTTATTGCGCTGTAGTTCTAAACTGATGCGCGGTGTCAGTCACATATCTGCGTGGCCGTGCAACCACGCAGCTTAAAGGGAACATTGGTCGGAATATGTTTTTGTTTGTTTTAACTCTATACCTAACTCTCCCTTCCCCTTTTAAAATAACATAGTCTGTTGACTATTCTTCAAATGTTATCTTCAATAGTATATTCTATACGTATTTTTTTCTCATACTTCTTTGTTGTTTGATATGTTTTACTGACCATTACTCATGATTTTTCATGGACGAAAAATTCACTTACAGACTTGTTTTCCTCTATAGTCTATATCAGGGGTCTCCGAACTTTTCTTCCAAGGGGCCACATTAACTGTTAAACAGCAATTTATTGGCAGACTACTGATCTTCAACCACTAATTTTAGTTGTAAACTAATCTTTTTATTAGATTAAATGTTCTACAGGGGCCGGATTAAGAGAGCCTCGTGGACCTACTCTGGCCCGCGTGTCGTAGTTTGGAGAACCCTGGTCTATATGATCTCCATTATCAGACAGGACTTGGCATATATTGTAATTAATGTAATGAGAAGACTTGATCGAGCGGTCTAGAGCTTCCTAGATATGGAAAATTCTTGATGCAGCGATGTCTTAACAACATTTATACCAGATATTCACTTAGACATAATAGTTTGAGAAAGTTAATTGTAACTAACAACAAAAACAAACAAAAAAGATAACTATTTCAATACTATTAGATCAGTAAAAAAATGTAAGGAAAGAGGAGATTGTATCATCCCACTGAGAATCACCTGAGACAAACCTACGTGTGCCAAACATGTCTTATCTTATCTTAGATATACAGACGCTCCTTCTATGCAGAAGCTAATTGCGTCCACAGACCATGACGGATGATCTGTTGGCAAGTGATGCAGCGGTACAGGCCACGGCTATGAGGGTTCCAGGCATTACCAAGCCGCCTAACTATTGTTAGGTATCCATTGGGAGCTGGGTGACTCAGGGACGCCCTAGGCACCGGTGAATAAATCCTTGCCTTCGCATGGATTCGAGCTCGTGACCATCGGTTTGCCAGTCGAGCGCGGTGCCACTTGACCACCGTGTCCCACGTGCAGAGCATGAAATAATTCATTTATTGACATAAAAGATCATGTATTTGTATATAATCCAATAACAAGCATCTGCCAATTTCATGCTTTGTATCATTTTAATGTTCTTTGAGTAGTAAGGATTCAGAGTCATAAATATCTACCTGCGCTTACGTACATTATAATCGATAACAGTTTAATTAATATTTTAAATTCAGTTTTGCTGTTACGTCTGTTCATTCATCATGCTAAAATGTGTTACGGACGAAACTGTAGGAAATAAAATGCAACGGGACAGCACGCTACATAAACAAATGAAATCACCATCAATAAAAAAATACAGTTAAACTAGGTAATGAAAAGTTCACAAGAACTCACATTGAACATAAATAAATGGTTACTTGAAACAAGTTATAACTATACATTTCAGGTCTGGTCACTTGTAATACCAGTTTGAAGGCAAGCAGGTCAATCTGACTTGAACATGCGAAATATAAATATAAGATTAGAAAGGATAATTATTGAAAGTCAAATACACAATTCAAATTGTAATAAAATAACGCACACACACACATACACACGCATATTCATCAGTGGCGTAGCTAGAACTTTTCCCGCCCGGGGCGGTCGTCAATTTGCCGTCCATAAATGATAGCACGCATCAGGGGGGAGGCTGAATTCACACATTTGCGACGATGTGTAACGAGGGTTTTGATGTTTAATAAATGTGACGTCAGATCCAATCGCGTGACTTTAAATAAAAGTTTTACTTTACTGTTTGATTACTGGCACTTTATTTAATTTATTTTTGCATGGCCTTACGCTTGTTGCGATATTATAGTGCAGCCTTACACTAAAAGCATACTTAAATGAAAATAAAAAGATTTGAAACATGCTAATTTTCAAAAAGAAAATACGACTTTTACATGGAGTGGGGGCTAAAGCTTTGAGACGTCTTATTTACTGAATTTTTATGACGACGTGTAACGAGGGGGGGGGAGTGAAAAATTAGCCTAAATAAACTCACGTCATTTATGGATTGCCTCATAAGTCAATCATACGATTGATTTTATAAACTAATAAACATAAATAAATAATTGTTGTCGAAGCGGAGTATAGGTGGGACAGATTTTTACCATTGCATGCCATATTTTTGTTAGCAGTAATGAAAGAGGCCGCATGAAATTATAAACGTATTTTTTAAAGGCTACAAGAAAGCTACTTAGGTTGCAGATCCCCCCCCCCACCCCAATGAGAAAAAATTTATTCCAAATTTAAGCCAAAAAATAAAAACATGTCCACATAATTTGCTTTTTTTTTTTTTATTTATAGATAAAGGAATTTATTTTACAAACAAATAATTTGTAGTCATTAATATGTAAACATTTTTAGATATTTACTTTACTAACTTTCATAGTTGAGAAATTGTGGATTAATTAAGCTATCAATATTTCGAATTATTTATAATACCTTGTTCTATAGAAAATACTTCAAGAATGTTTTAGTTTTGGAGAATCTCCATTCACAAGTTATGACACTGATAGCAATTTTTTTAAAAATGTTTAGCAAAATTAAAATGTTGAATACATAATTTTTCAATCTTTACTGTTGAATATTTTAATAGATCAAGAGGTCTTTTCAGCGTTTTCCAACGTAATGCTTCTTCTTATATTGTATGTACAGCCAAAAAAAACATGGATCCATTTTCGTTAAATATTGATTTTTTTTCATCAATGTCAAAAAGTAATTTATTTGAAGTTCTAATTCTTCATACATTAGATTACATGGTATTATTTAGTATTATAAACGAATATATTTCTTGCAAGGAAATGCACCTAATCAAAGCGTTATTTTATTTTATTTTATAACTCTACCCCTTGATAAAAAATTGTTTGTTGCATTTCTTGTTTTAAAAGTAGAACCACGTCTTCTGAATTTCCCCTGTCATATTTTTCTTCTTCTAGCTCGGCGTTTAATAGTTGTCTCAAAATCTTCACTAATTGTTTTGGCTGATACAACAGCGATTTGTAGGCCAATTAGCTTATCGCTTTGTTCCATGAGATTGGTTTGAATTAATTAAGAAAAAAAAACGGGTTCATATAATTTTAGATAACATAGAATAGAAAAAGATTGCATTGGAAGGAGTAATATTCCAGCATCTGATCTCGTTTTATTGGTTACTTCTTCAGATGTCAATTTAATCATTTATGCCTATTGCGGTGATAATTAACAGCTAAATTTAAATGTTTTCATATTCATGTCATAATTCAAATTATTAACACATTTCTTAAACTCGATAGGCGTACAAATTGTAATGAATAACGGTTTTTTTAATTTCAAAAAATGCAAAAGTTAATTTGTGATTCTTTTGGTGTTCAAAAAANGTAACTGACTAAACCATTCATCCGATCGTCATGAAAATTTTTGAGATTGTTGAGTACCCTTCCGGAATGGTAACTGGCTACTTTTTTTCCTCAATCTAACACTAAAGGGGCGCCGGGGGCCCTAAATGTGAATTTTTGCTTATATGAGCTATATAAAAATTAGTTTAAGCGCTATCTACTTGATAAATGGATGAATCTTAACCAAATTTTGTAATTATATTCTTTACAGCCAATATTAAAATACTATAGGTAAGTCATCTCCTAAGGGCCGCTCTTTTGGGGCTGGGGGCCCAAAATACCCGTTTTCACAAATGTTTAAGATTTTTTTTCACTATTAAATTATTAAAGGTCTTGACAAATAATGATAAATGTATCCATTATTATCCATCTTAAAATAAAAAGTTGTTTTGCGCTTTATATCTTGCCCTGAATGGGCCTTGGGGCCCTTAATGTCGTTTTTTGCTAATATGAGCTATATAAAAATTAGTTTAAGCGATAGCTACTTGCCTAATTGATGGATCTTAAACAAACTTGGTTTATAAATACTTGATAGTAAATATTAAAATTTTATATGGCACTAAACTCCTAATAGCAACTACTTCAGGGTTGGGGGCCCAAAATACCTGTTTTTGTAAACGTTTAAGATTGTATCCCTCAATTTAATTATTAAAGTTCTTGACAAATAATGATAAATGTACCTACTTTTATCCATATTGAAATGAAAAGAGGTTTTGAACTTGATATTTTGCCCTGAATGGGCCCCTGGGGCCCTTAATGACGTTTTTTTGCTTTTATGAGCTATGTAAAATTAGTTTATGCGTTTGTTACTGAGTAAATAAATGGATCTTAACCAAACTTTGTATACAAAACTCTGTAGCTCATGTCACGGTTAGATGTTATGGTGTGAGAATGACTGAGCGAAAATGTAGGGTGAATGATAAACAAAGCGTGAACACCCGTGGACTTGAATACTCGCTCACCGGGTGTTCACAGGGGAGTGTGTAGAGATGTCGGGTGAGAGTGTCAATGAGGGAACAGTGTGTATTAAGCAGGCAGAGGGACGAGTGTTGAGCGTGGACCAGGACAGTCCTGTTTTATCGATATGTTGAGAGAGAGACAAACACAGTGAATGTATTCTATAATAGCTGCTACACTGTATTGCTATGGATATAGATATGTCAATATATACTGTAAATAAACGTCATTTTCTCTGTTGAGTCAAGTCTCGTGAATACTTTTACCACACTACTGTACGCCTGATGTTATATCTGTGGTCAAAACGGGTGGACCTAAAAATCCCCCTAGACAGCGAGTCCGCCACAGCTCATACTAACATAATTAAGGCCAATGAACTTCTAATGTCCATTTCATCGGGGCTGGGGGGTCCCACATGTCTTTTTCGAAAATTTTAAAGATATTTTTCCCATTAATTTTTTTAACGATCTCAATAAATATATCCATAATGAAACAGAATTAAAATGAACAGATTTTTGAAATTGACATCTTGCACTGAATGTGGCCGGGGGCCCCTAAATATGTTTTCCCTTCTATATCTATTATTATATAAATGTGTGTGTGAGAGTGTATGTCCTTTATAGCTGACTAACCCATGTATTCAATCGTTATGAACATTTTTCAGACCGTTGAGCACCCTTTCCAGAATGGTAACTGACTATTTTTGCTCCATTTAAAACTAAAATGGCGCCGGGGGCCCACAACGTCATTTTTTGCTTATATGAGCTATATAAAAATTAGTTTAAGCGCTATCTAGATGATAAATTAATGGATCTTAATCAAATTTTGCAACTATATGCTTGATTGCCAATATTAAAATACCATATGACCCATAACTTCTTATGGTAGCTCCTTTGGGGTGTGAGGGGGGGTGGCAAAATACCTGTTTTTGTAAACGTTTGACATTTTATGCCCCAATTTTATTATTAAAGGTTTAGACAAATAATGATAAACTTATCCCTTTGTATCCATATTCAAATGAACAGAAGATTTGAAATTGACATCTTACCTTGAATGGGCCCAGGGGCCCTTAATAGCGTTTTTTTTTGCTTTTATGAGCAATATAAAATTAGTTAACACATTACCTAATGAGTAAATGAGTGGATCTCAACCAAACTCTGTATACAAAAATGTGGAAGCCAATATAAAGTTACTTAAATACAATGAACTTCTAATGTCATTTTTTGGGAGCCAGAGGCTCCATATGTCTTTTTTGTAAATGATTTAGATATTTTTTCCATTCACTTTTTAACGATCTCGGGAAATATATCCATGATGTGAAACTGAAATAAAATGAACAGATTTTGGACTTGACATCTTGCACCGAATGTGGCTGAGGGCCCCTAAATGTGCTTTCCCCCTATATCTTTAAATATTTATATGTGAATGTGTGTGAGTGTGCATGTCCTTTATTGCTGACTAAACCATGTATTCGATCGTAATGAACGTTTTGGAGACTATTGCGTTCACTTCCAGGAAGTTAACAGGTTACTTTCTTCGTCAATTAAACACACATGGGGCGCCGGTGGTCCATAATGTCAACTTTTGCTTATATGCGTTATATAAAAATAGATTGACCGCTAGCTACTTGGTAAATTGATGGATCTTAACCAATTTTTGTATTAAAAAAACTTAATAGCCTCTATTAAAATACTATAAGGTCCTGAATTTTTAATGATTAATTTTTCGGGGCTGGGGGAGCCAATTGTCTTTTTTTAGAGGGGGGGTGGTTAATGTTTAATACATTTTGTCCATTCAATTTTTAATTAAAGATCTTAACAAAAAATGACAAAAATATCCATTATCATGCAAATTGAAACGAAAAGGTGTTTTCAACTTTACATCGTGTCATTTTTTCTTTAATTAAATTTATACGTTAGGTTTTGTGTAAAAGAATTGATCTTAACCAAAATTTGTTAACAAAATCTTGGTAGCCCATATTAAAATGATATAGGGCGCTAAACTTCTAATGTAATTTACTTTTGGGCTGGGGCCACGAATGTCTGTTTTTGGTATATGCTTAAGATATTTTCCCCATTCAATTTTTAACAATCTAGAGAAATATATCAATGATGAAACTGAATTAAAACGAACAGCTTTTTGAAATTGACATCTTGCGCAGAATGGGCACAGATGCCCCTAAATGTCGTTTTTTCCTTTATATTACTTTTACAAAAATTAGTGTTAGCTTAAGTTACTAAGAAAATAACGGATCTTGCCAATCTTAGTACATAAAAACTCAAGAGTCTATAAATAATTTATATAAGGAACTGAACTCTTAATGTCCATTCCCTCGGGGCAGGCGTACCCAAATGTTTTTGTAATACGCGTTAAAAATTTAATTACCCAATCAATTTTACACGATATTGAGAAACAAAGCTTGAATACAATGGCGATAAAAAGTAATAAATTATCACTTATTTTAGAGCCCAGCCCCTTAATTTCTTTTTTTTCAAAGCTTTTTATTATTAATTTATTTGCTAGGAAACTTGGACTTTTTTGCACAATTTCGTGTAGTTTTTTGGCATAGTAGTTTTTAAAACATCACTCATTGTATTCTTAAATATTCATTTTTACTGAGATCGTTTTGAGCTTTATATCTTGTCGTGAATGGGCCCTGGGGCCCTTAACGTCTTTTTTTGCTTATAAAAACTCAAGAGTCTATAAATAATCACTATAGGGAACTGAACTCTTTATGTTCTTCCTTCGGGTAGGCTTCCCCAAATTTTTTTGTAATGCACGTTAATAATTTAATTCCCAAATCAATTTTACGCATTATTGAGAAACATAGCTTGAATACAAATTATCACTTATTGTAGAGCCTGGCCCTTTAAAGTCGTTTTTTAATTTTTTTTATGACTTTAAATTACTATTTTATTTATCCATTTGCTATGAAACTTTGACTTTTTTCAAACTTCCGTTTCGGTTTCTGGAATAATTGTTTTTAAAACATAATACTCATTGGATTCTTAAATAGTCATTTTTACTGAGATCGTTGCAACGCACGACCGGGTCTGCTAGTATNTTTATATTTTTTTATTTTGATAGATCTTACGAACGCGACTGCGTGTATATATATATATATATATATATATATATATATATATATATATATGTAAAGTATTGCTATGGATAATCAGAACATTAAATAAAAAGGATTTAAATATTTTAGGAAAACAATATTCTTTTTTAAAATTAAATTTAATATAGAGATTATGTAATAATCATTTTTCTTTTTTTAAATCCTTCATGTTAACTCATGGTGTCTGAGCCCTTGCCGAAAAGAAAATTGAATCGATTTTTAACCCACTTCCTCGTGAGCTAGCGAGCTGAAATTTTGCTGGCAGACTCGTGCTTCCGATAAAAATGAGTCATCAAAAATTTCACATAGATCGAATGTACTGTAATTAAATTATTGAGTTTTTAAATTATTTTATTTATCTCTATGTATCAAGTTAATTTTTTGAGATGGAGTGTCGTGTTGCGTATTATGTTCAACAACCTTTCATGTCGCGCAATAAGGTGCACATTATATTGACAATACTTTTTAAAAATATATTCACGATCAATGCGCATTATATAGAACACGTTTTACGTGACGTAACTAGAATTTTGTATTTTCGGATTGTTTTGCCCTGCGTAGATAATGAACATCCTTATAGTTATGTCTAGTATATACAAGATTTATAGTCAGAAACTTGTGATTTTTTACTTTAAAAAAATTATCCATTAAAAAAGAAACATATACAAATTCTCGCTCATCCAGTTTGGATTTTTAGTTTGGAATAGATTTCCTGAACAAGCAAGCAAAGTCAGAAAACTATTTTTAAAAAAATTTCATATTAAAATTGCAAAACGCGTTGTAAACAATGAATAAACACAATAATTTTCCATATGGAAGAAACATCTTTTTAAGTACAAGTTAAGTCTTTAAGTCAACTTTAATGAAAATTGTCAATCAGTTGAAATTGTAGCGCCATTAACAGTTGTAGTTTTAATGTAGCATAGAAAGGTAAATAACCGTCAATAACATTAGTATTCCAAGAAAATTTACAATTACTTAATTTTAGTCAGAAAACACAAATTAAAAATATGTTTTAAAAAATATTTTTGACAATTCAGAACCAAATTACGAATTTTTTAAAATTCATTATGCAGATTTTAGTTAATATTAGTAATTATGTAATCGCCTAAAACAGTTATTAAACTACAATTTTTAACTTCCAACACGTTTAATTTTAATTTTTAACACTGCAGTGCACACTTGCAACACATTGTAACTTAACAAAAGCACACACATATGTGTAGAGACAGCGCTAGCGTTTTTCAACTTAGATCTAGGTTTTTTTTTTTACCTCGTCTAGGTTTCTAGGTTTTTTATTTCAAAAATAGTCATAATCTAGGTTGTTGTTGTTTTTAAAAAAAATGTTTTTTATAGTAAAAATTCCATGCAAAAGAAACAAAATAATTAAATATATACAATTAACATTCTAAATTATTTGATTTTTAAAATATAAAAATAAGCAGTATGTAGCAACAGTATTTTTAGCCGCCCTTCGATGTTCCATAGCTATCATAATCTATGGCTCTATGATACTTTATTCAAATGGTGGCGCCATATGTCTGTACAATTCTGGTACAAGATAAAACAACTCGATTGTTCAAAAGTATGTAATTTTTAGTGTTGTATGTTGATAGTGTTGTATTTTGATAGAGTGTTGTATGTTCATAGTGTTCTATGTTGAAAGAGTTTTGTATATTGATAGTGTACTATGTTGAAAGAGTGTTTTATTTTGATAGGATTGTATGTTGATAGTGTTGTATGTTGAAAGTGTTTGTTTTTCTGTTCTCCTGAGGCAAACCATTCCACTTACGAGATCTGTACGGGAAAAACGAAAATGTGTATGTGTTTGTTCTTTCATACGGAATAAGAAAATTGTTTTTATCGTACGGTTGTATTAAAAAGCTAGACATAATTAAGCAAATTAACTATTAAAACTTTCTTCTTTTTCCTTTTCTGTAGTACAGACTCCCAAACTACGACACGCGGGGCACATGCGGCCGCGAGGCCTTCCCATTAAGACCCTGGAGACCTTTTGTCTCAAAAAAGAGATACTATAATACAAACTGTGTAGTTTGTACCCAAGCTACCGCATGTCTTTTAATGCAGCCCTCCGGCAAAAAAAGTTTTGGAGACCCATGCTCTAGTGTTTCAATGCTTAATGATATACCTAATTGTGCTATTCTCGTCAGTTTTGAATATTCTCAAATACAATCTCTGTCATACTAGCCATCAGTGTATACAATCTCTGTCATACTAGCCATCAGTGTATACAATCTCTGTCATATTAGCCATCAGTGTATACAATCTTTGTCATACTAGCCATCAGTGTATACAATCTCTGTCATACTAGCTATCAGTGTAAACAATCTCTGTCATACTAGCCATCAGTGTATACAATCTCTGTCATACTAGCCATCAGTTTATACAATCTCTGTCATACTAGATATTAGTGTATACAATCTCTGTCATTCTAGCCATCAGTTTATACAATCTCTGTCAAACTAGCCATCAGTGTATACAATCTAGGTCATACTAGCCATTAGTGTATACAATCTCTGTCCTACTAGCCATCAGTGTATACAATCTCTGTCCTACTAGCCATCAGTGTATACAATATCTTTCATACTAGCCATCAGTGTATACAATCTCTGTCATACTAGCTATCAGTGTATACAATCTCTGTCATACTAGCCATCAGTTTATACAATCTCTGTCATACTAGATATCAGGTATACAATCTCTGTCATACTAGCCATCAGTGTATACAATCTCTGTCATACTAGCCATCAGTTTATACAATCTCTGTCATACTAGATATCAGTGTATACAATCTATGTCATACTAGCCATCAGTGTATACAATCTAGGTCATACTAGCCATTAGTGTATACAATCTCTGTCCTACTAGCCATCAGTGTATACAATCTCTGTCCTACTAGCCATCAGTGTATACAATCTCTTTCATACTAGCCATCAGTGTATACAATCTCTGTCATACTAGCCATCAGTGTATACAATCTAGGTCATACAAACCATCAGGGTATATGTGGCGAAATTTTGGGAGCCCACTGCTATTTGCACGAGAACAGATCAAAACAAAAGGGGGATTACTCTCCAAGAGTTCAAGGATCAAAGGTCAATAATTAAATATGCAATGAACCGCCCGAAAACGAGGCTATCAACTCCTGTATAAAATCACTGAACAAGAAAAATCGTCCTTTCCCTTCGACCAAACGTCAATGGAGTGATATCCGATTTGAGTGTTCAAGCCACTGAACCACATCTCTGACCATCCTTTGATACGAGAAAGCCGGCACCAACTATTCGTGGCCAGAATCTATGTAAGTTGTAACTCTAACTTATTCCCCTGGTATTTGTGAACGTATTTCACGCCGATATTTAAATATTAATATTCGTGCAATGTCATATTGAAATTGTAGAGACATGTTGACCCAGTTAGCCATAAGCCGGCTGCACGCGACAGTGTATTTCTCCTTTCATAACTAAATATGATAACACGCGGACCATCAGATAGATGGATTGAATTGTATTAGTATAACCAGTACTATTATTAACTTTAATATAACTATAATTATATTTATTTCGCTTACGAGACGGTAGTGAATTACTATTTCCGTCTTAGATTATAGAACATATTAAATAACCGTCAGGCAGATGGTCCGAATTATATTGGTGTAACCAATAATAGCATTGTATTTATTCTACCATCCACTCACAGGATGAATTATCATTTTAGTATTATATTATAAAATGTATTAATTAACCATCAGGCAGATGGATGGAATCATATTGGTGTAACCAATAATATCATTGTATTTACTCCACCATCCGCTTACACAATGATAATGAAATATTATTCCCAGTTCATGTTATATATATGTGTACGTATTTAATAACAATGTATTCATGAAAATGTATTTGATCACCATTTGGCCCCTGGCTCTGAAGGCTCGGCTGCCCAAAAGGTGGATCAAAACAGACGAGAATAGAAACCATCCTCATATATATTATTTCTAACTCAGTCTGGTTTCTAGGCACCCGACTGTGCTGCGAGATAACCTGAACTCCAGACAGCAACCGTCCTAACGAAGTGTCGATACACCCGGTTCAGGAGCTGGACTCACTGCTATCCACGCGACTTGCATCCGAACCCCAACCCACGATTGGACCAGCAGCTGGACTCACCGCTATCCACGCGACCTGCATCCAACCCCTACCTCACCCTGCACTGATCGACAGGACCAGAGGAGGACAAATCATCATTACCAGCTTACTCCAAGTGTAACGCTGAAGCTAACCACTCAGGTTGTTGTTTACACCTCAGAGTGGTAGAAGCCGGTTATTCATACAATCCGTGATCACCGAAGTCACCTGGAACCATAGGTGAAGCAGCCCATATGACAGAATTGCAGAACCAACCGTTCACGGAGCGGGGCAGTCCTTCCTAGAAAATTTAAGTATTACCCTATAATTATAATATTGATTGGCTAAAGCCTTATGATGAATTTTGGCCATAACGGAACTTGTTTCCGCTCTCTGTAAATATTGTAAAATAAATTATTATTACAATTTCACCATCTTGTTTGTTGATCATCGTATTGTGAGAGATCACTAAAGTATGCTCGTGTAGGCAGAGAGAGAATAAATTAAATAATATACCCCTAGACAACTTGTCAAACAATATCAACATCTTTCTCGCCACACGGTATAAATTGTGGCCGTCGTCCTGGATTGATTTTAGAATTATACTAGTGATCTCACACATTCGATAGATTAACAATTAGAGCCTATAAGTCATCATTAGTTTGCCTTAATCCATATTTAATTATATATTAATTAATTAAATTATCAATTAATTTATATTGATTAAGAATTGTAATTAACCTAGTACTAGTATTAGCAACACCCGATTGCAGTACCAGGGTACATAGTTAGAGTTAAATTACATAGCAGTATGGCAGAGTTCGTCAAGGCTGAGGTCAAGGCTGAAGCACGCCGGGAAGGCGAATCTCTTGGTTTACAAGGAGCTGAACTGTTGCAGCACATCAACAGGGAAGTTGATCTGTTCATAGAAAGGGATAGGGAAGAACGATAGTTGACCATGACCAGGGAGAGAGAAGAACGAGAGTTGACTATGACCAGGGAGAGAGAAGAACGAGCGATGGCCAAGGAGAAAGAAGAACGGGAAGCAGACAGAGCACACGCTCTTAGGCTGATGGAGTTGGAGATAGAGAAAGAGAAGGTGAAGAAGGAGAACACTAACGTCCCAATGAGCAATCTGGTAATAGATTCCAGGACAGGCCAAATTCACCAATCGCTACTGTTCCCTTTAGACCCATTTGATGAGAAGGTAGAGTCGATTGAGGTGTACCTCGATCGGTTCGAGCAACTTGCTTGAATGTACGAACTCCCAGAGGACAGATGGAATTTGCGCTTATCTCATGCCCTGAAGGGAAGAGCCTATGAAGTCTATTCCAAGTTATCAGAAGAGGACTCCAAGAATTTCGCAGCCTTACGATCAGCACTTCTCACGAGGTATGAACTGACCGCATCCACGTACCGGAAGAAATTCAGGACGGCTCGTCTGGAGAAAGCAGAGACGTATAGCCAGCTACTAGTGCTGCTAACGAAGTATTTCGACAAGTGGCGCACCCTGAGGAAGTACCCTAAAACTTACCAGGGCGTCATGGAGATGGTGCTTATTGAGCAACTAAAGGAGTGCATGACCCCTGACCTCCGCATCTTTGTAGAGGAAAAGGGAGCCATACGCCTGGATCGAGTGAAAGAGCTGGCGGATAGGTACATGACGACACACCGAGAGGGAAAGGAACCGTTCAAACCTAAACCCACCAACTATCCCAGAAATGAACAAGTAAGGAGGGAAGAAAGGGGCCCAGGACAGAGTCCCCCAAGCAATTATAAGGGATCGGAAAACTACAGAAGTGGAACATTTTCAAAGTCCGCATCAATGCCTATGAGAAATCGCACCTGGTGCGAAGTTCATAGAACATCCTCTCATTCCAGCGAAGACTGTAAGAGAAGGAATACCCAGACATCTAATCCACTGACCAACCCACCCAAGCCAACTCGACATGTGATGGGACAGTATTAGATACCCGTATGCCTGGTGGCACTATTACTTTGACTTCACCCGCATGCGAAAGAGTTATGGTGAATGGAAATCCAGCCACATGCCTTAATGACACTGGATGCTCGTATGACGCCATTGTCAACACATCATTAGTCAAGCCAGAGGACATGACTGGTGAAACTGTTGAGATCCGAACCATCGGATGGAACAGCCCTCCAAGAACTCTACCCGTAGCCCACATCCACGTAGAAACCAGCTATGTTAAGGGAAAGATCCGAGCAGCGGTAATGGACGACTCCATATACGACCTTGTCCTAGGTTGTAGGTACGTTTACTTAGGGAAGCCAAAGTACCCAGTCACCATTACACCTGTCATCACCAGAGCTAGGGCTAGAGAAACAGAAGAGGAAGACAAGTCTATCAGCACGCCCCAGGAAATGAAGGAGGCACAAAGACGGGATCCATCGCTAGCTAAATTGATTGCCCTTGCGGAAGGAGGAAAGTCTCAGAAGGGAAAACACGAAGTGTTTATGAAGAATGGATTATTATATCGCCGACTCAATGGAGGAGATAGTAGGAAAAGCCAATTTATTGTCCCACTGGAGCACAGGAAGGAAGTTCTAAAGATCGGTCATGACGCCAGCATGAGCGGCCACCAAGGTCAAGGCGCCACAATGCACCGAATCTGCCATTACTACAATTGGCCGGGGATCACTCAAGACATCAAGAGATATGTTGCCTCTTGCCCCGAGTGCCAGAAGAGGTCACCCAAGTGTCAGGTGCCACCTGTACCTCTAGGCAAGACTCCCTTAATCGATACGCCATTCAAGAGCGTATCTGTAGATATCTTAGGACCTCTCCCAAGGACTAAGAAGAGGAATGCCTACATTCTATGTGTGGTATGCCAAGCATCAAGGTGGGCAGAAGCCGCAGCGCTGCCATCTATCGACACCCGACATGTTGCTGATGCCCTATTCACAATATTTACCCGGATTGGATTCCCGGAGGCCGTTTTGACGGACAACGGATCCAAGTTCACGGGAAAACTGATGTCCGAGGTTTATAAGACCTTCAATGCCACTCATCTCAAATCCTCAGTCTACCACCCTCAGGCAAATGGACTGGTAGAAAGATTCAATGCCACCCTAGTCGCAATGCTCAGAAGACTATCGGAAGGTCGTCCAGATGAATGGGACGTATACTTGCCAGCCGCCTTATTCGCATATCGCGAAGTACCCCAAGCCAGCATAGGCTACTCGCCGCATGAGATCATCTTTGGCTCCCAGCCGCGAGGTCCACTGGAGTTACTGAGGCAGAGCTGGACCAAAGAAGAAATTGAGGAGGAAGCTCGCACTGTATCCAAATACGTGCAAGAGTTGAGAGAAAGGCTACAAGTAGTCCGAACACTGGCGCTGGATAATTTAAAGGGAGCACGCCAGCGTCAGGAGAAGAATTACAATCGCAGAGCAAAGGAAAGGGAACTGCAAGTTGGGGACCAAGTATTACTACTCCTGCCAAAGAACACCAACAAGCTCCAAGTGTGTTGGCACGGACCATTCAAAGTCACCCAGAAGGTCACTAACACTAACTACAGAGTAAGAGTGGGCAACAAGGACAAGTTATACCACATAAACTTGTTGAAAAGATATTTCGATAGGGAAGTCGCAGGACAAGCCTTGGTTGCTATCGCTACAGCAGAGGACAGCGGGATATCCAAGGGCTTGACGGAATATCCTATGACCCAGGATGAAGGGGTGAAGGATGTCACCATATGCCCGGATTTAAGCCCCGAGCAACGAAGGGAGACAATCAAATTGTTGGAAAGTTACCCCGAGGTCCTAACTGATCGACCTGGGAGGACCAATCTTGAAACCTTCACCATGAAACTAACAGACAACCGCCCAATAAGCATGAGGCCTTACCCAGTACCACACGCCAAGGCTGGGGTAATAGAGGAAGAGATTAAGGAGTTACTAAGAATGGGCATCATCGCTCCTTCAACCTCACCTTACAGCGCTCCAGTAGTGTTAGTTAGGAAGCAAGACGGCACACATCGAATGTGCATAGATTTCAGACGGCTAAATGCCGTAGCCGAATTTCAAGCTGAGCCTTTACCAGACACATCAACCATATTCGCTAAGTTAAACAAGGTCCGATATTTTAGTAAACTAGATCTGAGTAAGGGATACTACCAGATCGAAGTAAAGCCCAATTGCAGACCATTATTAGCATTCAGCACCGCTCAAGGCCACTTTGAATTTCAAACAGTGCCCTTCGGACTGAATAACTCTTCAAGCGTATTCACTCGCATGATGAGGAAACTGCTGGACCCTATACAGAGGCCGGGACTGGCCAACTTCATAGATGACATCCTGATCGCCACTGAAACGTGGGAGGAACATTTGGAGATTTTGAAGTTACTGTTGGATAGATTAACAGCGAAACCTTCAAAATGCAACATTGGGTTTTCCCAAATAAAGTTCCTCGGGCACCTAATAGAAGAACATTTAATTATGCCAGAAAACGAGAAGGTGGACAATTTACGCAAGGCACCAAGACCAAGCACTAAAACTCAAGTGAGGTCATTCTTAGGTATGTGCGGGTACTATCAGAAGTTTATACCCAAATTCAATCTAACAGCCGCATCCTTGTCCAGCCTAACTCGAAAGGACCAACCGGAGAAAGTCGTATGGTCACTAGAATGTGAGGAAGCTTTCAATCAGCTCAAGAATGCTCTTATTGAAAAGCCCGTTCTCAGATTACCGGATTTAAAGAAGGACTTTATCCTTAGGACGGACGCCAGTAACGTAGGACTCGGCGCTATACTTTTGCAAGCCGATGAGGGTTCCGGACCTAAACCACGACTATTTCCCATCGCCTATGCCAGTAGAAAACTCAACAGGGCAGAAAAGAATTATGCAACTGTAGAATTGGAATGTTTGGCTTTAGTATGGGTCGTGGAGAAATTTCAGCCATATCTTTACGGTAAACAATTCCTATTGCAAACAAACCATCACCCCTTGTCGTTCTTATCCTCATCAAAGAAAATAAACGCTAGGCTGATGAGATGGTCACTACTACTCCAACCCTACACGTTTAGGATTGAATACATCCTTGGAAAGGATAATCATGGTCCTGATTACGTTAATCGACACCCACCCGTCTCAGAGTCAGAAGAAACACCTATGTCAAGTATGTAAAGGTGTTAATCGAGGAAAAGTGGATGTTCAACTTCACATAGGATTTTCGCGTCAACGGAAGCCCGCAATGACTCGTGCAAATAACTACACTCCATTTCTAGATGCTTCATCAAGATGAATCCTCTCAAAAAAAGGGCGTATGTGGCGAAATTTTGGGAGCCCACTGCTATTTGCACGAGACCAGATCAAAACAAAAGGGGATTACTCTCCAAGAGTTCAAGGATCAAAGGTCAATAATTAAATATGCAATGAACCGCCCGAAAACGAGGCTATCAACTCCTGTATAAAATCACTGCACAAGAAAAATCGTCCTTTCCTTCCGACCAAACGTCAATGCAGTGATATCCGATTTGAGTGTTCAAGCCACTGAACCACATCTCTGACCATCCTTTGATACGAGAAAGCGGCACCAACTATTCGTGGCCAGAATCTATGTAAGTTGTAACTCTAACTTATTCCCCTTTTATTTGTGAGCGTATTTCACGCCGATATTTAAATATTAATATTCGTGCAATGTCATATTGAAATTGTAGAGACATGTTGACCCAGTTAGCCATAAGCCGGCTGCACGCGACAGTGTATTTCTCCTTTCATAACTAAATATGATAACACGCGGACCATCAGATAGATGGATTGAATTGTATTAGTATAACCAGTACTATTATTAACTTTAATATAACTATAATTATATTTATTTCGCTTACGAGACGGTAGTGAATTACTATTTCCGTCTTAGATTATAGAACATATTAAATAACCGTCAGGCAGATGGTCCGAATTATATTGGTGTAACCAATAATAGCATTGTATTTATTCTACCATCCACTCACAGGATGAATTATCATTAACCATTAGACAGATGGATGGAATTATATTGGTGTAACCAATAATATCATTGTATTTATTCTACCATCCACTCACAGGATGAATTATCATTTTAGTATTTATTATAAAATGTATTAATTAACCATCAGGCAGATGGATGGAATCATATTGGTGTAACCAATAATATCATTGTATTTACTCCACCATCCGCTTACACAATGATAATGAAATATTATTCCCAGTTCATGTTATATAGAGTAAATTACCACTTTGCAAACGCTTTACGCTAAAATTAGCACGACTTCTTGCTTTCAAGGCTTAATTTCTAAACCGCTCGACATGAAGTAAAAATGAAAGCACCTACAAGTAGTATGACCACAAGACTTCCGGCATCCTTCCGTCTCGCGAGACGATGGTGCATCACCGTTGGGTTGGGTTGCATTTCCTCGAGTGACTGTGCAGTACTATCCTTGAGTGACAGTCTTTGCCACAGTTTTTACACACGAGTTCTGTGCTTCCAAATATTTTTGCCTTTCTCCTAGCTCTTCTGTCTGCAGCCTCCTCCATTCTTCGCTCCTCGGCTACTATGACGCCCTCTTTGACAACTGTGCGCCACGTAGATCGGTCTCTGCCTTACACTCCAAGTCACTTGTATGTATTTTGGCTGCTTTCATGTCCCTTTGACAGACATCTTTAAATCGCAAGCGTGGGCGACCTGTTTTCCTCTTTCCTGAAGCAAGTTCACCATATAGGAGGTCCTTCGGGATGCGGCCGGGGCTCATTCTTTTGACATGTCCTAGCCACCTCAGGCGTCTTTCACTAAGAATTGAGAACATGCTTTGGGTATTGGCACGCGTTAGTACCTCACTATTAGGCACTTTTTCTTGCCATTTAATACCAAGGATGCGGCGCAAGCATCTCAAATGGAAGCTGTTAAGCTTACGCTCTTGTGATGTATAAGTGGTCCATGTCTCGCTCCCATATAGTAGTGTACTGATGACACAGGCTCGATAGACGCACAGTTTGGTTTTCTCCGTTAGCTTGGTGTTTTGCCAGACCCGCTTATTTAGTTTAGCCATTGTTGCGGCTGCCTTGCCAATTCTGCTGTTTATTTCTTCTTCAATGGACAGTGTATTGGAGACCATGGATCCCAAGTAGGTGAAGCTGTCCACAACCTCCAAGTTTTCATTATCGATATTTATGGTAGGAGGAGGTCGAGTGTCTTGGGCCATGATGTTTGTCTTTTTCAAGCTGATTTGCAGACCAAATTCTTTGCAGGCATTGGAGAAGCTTGACACGAGTTGTTGCAAACCAGATTCTGTATGTGCTGTTAGTGCCGCATCATCCGCAAATAGTAGCTCTCGAATTAGGACATCCGTCGTTTTGGTCTTGGCTCGGAGGCGGGCAGTGTTGAAAAGTCCTCCATCAGCTCTGGTATGTAACCAGATTCCCTCACTGCTATCCTTGAATGCGTATCGAAGAAGTACAGAGAAGAATATTGCGAAGAGTGTTGGTGCGAGTACACAACCTTGTTTAACTCCGCTGCTGACAGGGAAGGCCTCTGACTTAGCTCCATCGAACTGTACTGTGCCAAGCATATTTTCATGGAACTGTCTGATGATGGCAAGTAGGTGAGGGGGACATCCAATTTTTGCCAGTATTTGGAATAGCCCGTTGCGACTGACTAAGTCGAAGGCTTTTGTAAGGTCCACAAATGCAATGTATAGTGGCATCTGCTGCTCTCTGCATTTTTCCTGGAGCTGTCGTATGGAGAACACCATGTCTATGGTAGACCAACCGGACCGGAAACCACACTGAGATTCTGGATAGACGCGGGTTGCTAGGCTTTGTAAACGTTTTAGTATAACGTGGGCAAAGGTCTTTCCTACAATACTAAGGAGTGAAATGCCGCGATAATTATTGCAATCACTCCTATCACCTTTGTTTTTTATAGTGTCACTATATTTGCATCCTTTAGGTCTTGGGGGATGTAGCCCTGTTCCCAGCAGAGGGACAGAATCTCGTGCAATGGTTGGAGTAAAGCTGTCTTGCCACTCTTTAGAACCTCTGGTGGTATTCCATCATTCCCAGGCGCTTTTCCACAAGATAGACTGTCAATTGCTTTGCTCAGCTCTTCCTGTGTGGGCAGGATATCAAGTTCTTCCATGAGTGGCATATCTGGGATGTCATCTAGAGCGGTGCTGGAGACTGTGGTAACTGTTGAATACAATTCCAGATAATGCTCAACCCACCGTATTAGCTGTGCTGCCTGGTCTTGAATAATTTCTCCATTTTTGGACTTTAGGGGAGCAGCTTTTGACGTCAAGGGGCCCGTTGCCTTTTTGATGTTTTCGTACATGACTTTTGCATTGCCCATGTCTGCAGCTGATTGTATACTGGAACAGAGCTTAAGCCAGTAGGTATTGATACATTTACGTGCAACCTTTTGGGCAAGTGACTTAGCTGTTTTTAAAGCATGCAAATTGTCAGGTGTAGGCTTTTCCTTGTAAGCCATAAGAGCTTTCCTTTTTAAAGGACTACTATAATGTGAAAGCATTTTTGTAATACTACGCGAGGTTAGAGTGTAAAAGCAATATTAGCTGACCCAGCCAGCTACCGCCTGAGAAACACATTTTTGCGTATTTTTTTTTCAAAGGAAACACTTTGACGTCATAGGAAACACATAACCAAAATCACCAAATAATCATTTTTTAATTAAGGGAGTCTAACAAATAACACTGGAGATTGTCAGGTTTCGTTGTCTAGGGTTCTGGTCCAAGGCTCACACACCAACAACTGTTGTACAGTAATTGAACTCAAGTCCCTTTTTACAGCAATCTTTATTTACATGAGTCTCCACATGTCACCTATGTACAACTCACCCGCTACCAAGTCTCCATGTCTCTTAGTTACAACATAGGCCTGCCGTACAGTCCAGCCGGCTAACACGGCAACCCTAAAGCTCGGGTACTCCTCGTGTTCACCGTCACCCGGCGACTTGTGTCCGTACCTCTCCTACAGCCGAGACACACACGAGTTTTATACCCGTGGGCCTGGACAGACCTTGCATGGACTGCTCCACGCTCCCCACGTTAATCTCGTTCACAAGCATCACAACATGAGCTTGTGACCGGGCAAAAAACAACTTTCACAAACAGTGATTCTCATACCCCTGACAGAGATGTCAATAATAATGCAAAAACTTTTATTAAAGAAATTAGAGCCCAAATAACTTAGTTCTGTATGATATGTACATTTAAATAAAGGCACACAGAACCAAAGAACAACATAGTAGACCGACAATATCAGTATAAGCTTTTTTTTTTACAAAATAAACTTTAGGTAGATAAAATACGTTTAGAAATAAAATAACATAACATAAAATATAACATAGTCTACAGTCACTGGTCAGGGCAGCAAACAGTGCAAACAAAAGTGTCCTGTTTTAAGGATGCAAAATTTTTCGTGCCCCGTGCATGCCACCAGCCATCACACACATCACATTGGACCCAAACCTCTGCCCCTCCCCCTTTTTTGCACCCTTGACACATTCCTGCCAACAAGTGATCCTCTTCTATAGTAAAAATATTGTCTACAGCGATGTCAAGTTCTACTTTTTTAATTAACTGTGCGTTCAGATAGATCTATTACTGGATACTTCTTTACTTTCTTGGACTCCACTATTTTCCTTTTTTATCTTCTCTTCTTCTCTGTTGCGTCTTGGTTGGAGCATTTACTGTTTTCTTCTTGTTTTTATTCCTTGTAACAAAAGCTGGCAGCTTTAAAATGTCATCTACTGTCAAGTTAGCTTTGACTGTGCAGTTTTGGGGTTCTTCTACTGCTATACTGCACGTTTCTATTAGCCCCAGAGCTAAGGCTTGAAACTTAATGAATTTCGCTTCGTCCTCTTTGCTAATTTGACCTCCTCTTTAGGCGTGAGTAGAGTCTTTGCATAGGCTATGACAGGCCGCTTGCCTATCAATTTGTGGTAAAGAGTAGCAAGTGGAATGCCAAAGACCTTAGAAGCCTTTCTAATAGAGAGCCGCTTTTCCCAAATACAAGCCCATGCCGCATTGATTACATCTGGGCTCTGTTTTGTTCTTAGGCTAGACATTGCTTTAAATATAATTATATTCTATTTAATTTTCATCCTAATAAAAACTTAGGAGTCTAGATATAAACTAGACTTAGATATTTACCTTAATTTTCCTATATGAAAAAGTGTTTGCCCTGAAGTAATATTCTACAATAAAACAAATATACTTCAACGTTAACATGCCCTCAAAACAAACATTACTATTTTCAAATAACTCTGGAGGCCAAGAATTAGTCCCATATCTAATTTTTTTTTCTGCAGAAATAAACGCGTTTCGTACGAAGTAAAAACTAACTTTAAGCTTACTTCGTCGTAAACACCACTTTAAAAAGAACATTACCATTAAAAACATTGCAAAGTTTAACAGAGTGGTTACTGACCTATTAGTAAGTGATTATGCAATCCCAAAAAGAGAGTTTTCCAAATCAAACAGGAAAAGAAGTCTTAACCCGTATATCACCATTGTTCATCCTAGGGAAGTTGACAGCTTACAAGGCGCAAGTGTCAAGATGTTGACACAAATTTACTCACAAAATAATATTTCCCGGAAAACTAAACGAGGAAATGATATTGAAAAATGGACTATTTCGACTTATGCATGTTCGTTTTTGTGTTAGACAAGCAAATAAACATACAGAGAACGCTTAATGAAATAGTGTTTCGTACGAAATAGCGTTTCTCTAGTGGTAATTTACTCTATATGTGTACGTATTTAATAACAATGTATTCATGAAAATGTATTTGATCACCATTTGGCCCCTGGCTCTGAAGGCTCGGCTGCCCAAAAGGTGGATCAAAACAGACGAGAATAGAAACCATCCTCATATATATTATTTCTATCTCAGTCTGGTTTCTAGGCACCCGACTGTGCTGCGAGATAACCTGAACTCCAGACAGCAACCGTCCTAACGAAGTGTCGATACACCCGGATCATCAGCTGGACTCAGCGCTATCCACTCGACTTGCATCCGAACCCCAACCCACGATTGGACCAGGAGCTGGACTCACCGCTATCCACGCGACCTGCCTCCAACCCCTACCTCACCCTGCACTGATCGACAGGACCAGAGGATGACAAATCATCATTACCAGCTTACTCCAAGTGTAACGCTGAAGCTAAGCACTCAGGTTGTTGTTTACACCTCAGAGTAGTAGAAGCCGGTTATTCATACCATCCGTGATTACCGAAGTCACCTGGAACCATAGATGAAGCAGCCATCAAGAAGCCAACCGCACCGGTTGATGCCTACAAATCACCTGTGTAGAAGCCAGTTATTCACACAATCCGTGATCACCGAAGTCACCTGGAACCATAGGTGAAGCAGCCCATATGACAGAATTGCAGAACCAACCGTTCACGGAGCGGGGCAGTCCTTCCTAGAAAATTTAAGTATTACCCTATAATTATAATATTGATTGGCTAAAGCCTTATGATGAATTTTGGCCATAACGGAACTTGTTTCCGCTCTCTGTAAATATTGTAAAATAAATTATTATTACAATTTCACCATCTTGTTTGTTGATCATCGTATTGTGATAGATCACTAAAGTATGCTCGTGTAGGCAGAGAGAGAATAAATTAAATTATATATCCCTAGACAACTTGTCAAACAATATCAACATCTTTCTCGCCACAGTATACAATCTCTGTCATACTAGCCATCAGTGTATACAATCACTGTCATACTAGCCATCAGTGTATACAATCTAGGTCATACTAGCCATTAGTGTATACAATCTAGGTCATACTAGCCATCAGGGTATACAATCTCTGTCATACTAGCCATCAGTGTATACAATCTCTGTTATACCAGCCATCAGTGTATATAATCTCTGTCATACTAGCCATCAGTGTATACAATCACTGACATACTAGCCATCAGTGTATACAATCTCTGTCATACTAGCCATCAGTGTATATAATCTCTGTCATACCTGCCATCAGTGTATATAATCTCTGTCATACTAGCCATCAGTGTATACAATCTAGGTCATACTAGCCATTAGTGTATACAATCTCTCTCATACTAGCCATCAGTGTATACAATCACTGTCATACTAGCCATCAGTGTATACAATCTCTTTCATACTAGCCATCAGTGTATACAATCTAGGTCATATTAGCCATCAGTGTATACAATAACTGACATACTAGCCATCAGTGTATACAATCTCTGTTATACTAGCCATCAGTGTATATAATCTCTGTCATACCAGCCATCAGTGTATATAACTCTGTCATACTAGCCATCAGTGTATACAATCTAGGTCATACTAGCCATTAGTGTATACAATCTCTCTCATACTAGCCATCAGTGTATACAATCACTGTCATACTAGCCATCAGTGTATACAATCTCTGTCATACTAGCCATCAGTGTATACAATCACTGACAGACTAGCCATCAGTGTATACAATCTCTGTCATACTAGCCATTAGTGTATACAATCTCTGTAATACTAGCCATTAGTGTATATTGTGATTTTTAATCCTATATATTTTACTACAGAATAATTTTGGATTCGACAAATCTCCTTGTAGCCGAGTTGTGCGCTACGTGGGTTGATTTGTTAACTACTTGACAAATTAACAAACAGGTAAAGTAAAAAGAAATGCAGGTCGTGAGAATTATAGCTTCTATAATTGTTGATTTATTGGTATATCTTCTAATGATGACACAGTAACTGATGTATAAGAAAATGAACTTTAAGCTAGCAGGTTACACAATATACAGTTGTTCTACTGCCTATGCCCTATTCTACCTAGATGCCTGGTGCCGAGTGATTTTCTCGGTGATCTCTGTGGATGACTCTGAGAGTTCTCCTTCCAACATAGCTTTTTCCTTATATAGTCCGTGGACCGGAAGATGTGGGTTCCGGTCTAGTAGTATTGTCATATATTTTAGCCGGAAACTTACCATGAAGTTAATTGTTTAGAAGACCGAGTACTTTCACCTCCGCCGAAAGCACCCAAATAAAACATTTTGCTGGACTGATGAGATGTTGGGGGGGGGGGTATTGTTTATGGACTGAGAGTTGTCACCTCCGCCGAAAGCGCTCGCTTTCGGCATCCAAATACACAATATTGTGCTGGCGACGGAAACTTTCCCATAAATCCTGGAAATGAAGGACATCACCCACGGTCCCTGTTTGGGCCTCTGTTACACAAAATTCCAGGTCCCGTCCCTCTGCCGGAGTGAATAGAGGGCCCTTTGTTTGGGTGCGTGGTGAGGGGGGAGCAGTTGTGCCGCACCTATGTATGTTTTGGTGGCACACGGCTACATCTTATTAACAAATACTACAAAAATAATTTTTTTTTAAATATTGAAAGATTAGCTTGTCATGCTGTTAGACCAAGAATTATATGCTCTTTTAATAAAATAATGATTTAAAAAATAATAATAATTTTGCTTGATTTTAATGTCGACTTCTGAGTAATATTATTCGAAATGTTTTCTGTCTCATTTTGGCCTTGTGGTATTAAGGCATTTGTGAATGACTCCTTGGAGGCACCAGTCAAAGAAACAAATAAGCAGGTGATATTTTAAACAGAACGTTAAACAAAACGAACACCAAAGGCGACTCAGCGCGGAAAACATGCCCAGGAAAGTTTAGAACTTGAAGACCTGCTGATAACATTCATCAATCACTCTCTGACCTGTGGATGAACCTTTAGGTTGAGATTGATCTTAGATTCCACCTAAGCTGCCACACGACGTAGTTATGAACAAAGGGACGTTCCTCGCCGAACGCAACCGACAAATGACAGAATTTCATTAAAGTTTCTCATTGTTTCCAAATAATCCATGCTTATCAGAAATGTCTTAGTGTAATGTGATAAAACGTTGCTAGCAATCGACCACATATAAATAACAAAAAAAAATTACCCACATATTTCTAATAAACTTAACTCCACTTAACATTTTTCCTCAGATTGTCTCGACATGTTCATAGGTTGGTTTTTTTTTCGTAAACGTAAAAAAAAAATTAGAAACAAAAAATAAAAATAAAATAAAATATTTAAAAAAAAAAATAGAATTAAAATATATAAAAAAAAACAACAACAAAAAAACAAAGAAAAAAATTAAATTCATTCCATGTAAGATTTTCTGTTTAATTTCTCATTTTGTACTTCGATTGTGAATTCAAAAAACGAAAGGAGAAAAATAAAGAAAACAAACAACAGAAAAGCTATTTTCAAAATGTTACTAATCATGAAAATAAAATTCAATACGGCGATTTAGGCTTTTGCATCTTTTCTTTTTCGATTTCAACGTATCTTGAAAATAAACGAACCGATCAGAATGGAGGAATATTGTCCAACAGAGCCCCTGAAAAAAAAAAAAAAAGAACATTCAATTCGTTTAAATTACTTTGGATGGTCCGTTTGCTCATTCGTCGACTCAAATTGAAACTACAGAAGTACTCTTGAGAATAACATAAATTTTTAAAATTAACAATGGCGATAATGTAACTGTCCATACATGCAGAAGCGTAAGTGTGTTTTCCGCACCCAAAGCTAAGTTACTTTTGGCGCCCCTGATCAACGAATTTATACAAATATCGAAAAGGTAGGAAAACATTAAATTTGAATAAATCAAAAGATTAGCCCCCGGCGCCCATGGCAACTGCCCCGATTCCAAGTCATTGTTACGCCCTTACATATACGTGGCACGTAAAGTAATACACAATATTAGCATCACAAATATGCATAAAGACATTTTTGAGGTTCATATTTTTTTGGTTTTTTTTTACATGGCGGTGTTAAAATCTTTAAGACGTTTTGAGGTTGACGACTTCTTTACGACGCAGGAAGTTAACAGAAAACGTTTGGAAATTAACTTCTTAGTCCGGCTCAGAGTTCAATCGTTAAAAATTAGTAGTCACAATGTTATACTCCAGGCATGGCTGCTTTTGTATAAAAGTAAAATATATTTACGTCCATAATTATGCCACATTTATTTATTAACATTTTTAAATGTTTTATAGTTTAAAATGTTCTAATACCGGTCGACGTTTGAAAGTTTCTGGCTATTAAAAATTTCTGATTCGAAATATGAAACAAACGTAACAATTCTGTCCACTTCATTTAGTATGCAATCCGTAAATAGATTTTAACACTTACTCCTCCCCGCCCCCCCCCCACACAGACACCCACAACACACATAAGAATCATTAATTAAAAAAAAAAATTTTATTTAAAAAAAAAAAAATTTAGAAAAAAAAAAAATCTTATAAAAGAGCACTCACGAATGGCTCTGGCGGCAAACTGGCAACTGTGTCTGGCCCTGGCCAAAGTTTCGAAAAATCCCCGGATGAAAGAAACTGAGTTGTCGCCACATTTCTCCCTGATCATATCAGTGATGCAGTTCACCGCCCGCTCTAAGAAACTGTAAAGTTGGGCAAACATCACAATTATTGTGTAAAGAATTTTGTAAATGAAACAAATAGGGGTCATCCTCATAGATTTAAAAAAAAAACATAGTTTATAGTTGATGTATTTAGTTTAACCAAAATAAGATATTATTGTCTACATTCAATTTTTTTGTTTTTAGGTAAATGATGTTCTTAATAAAACTCTAGTCTAGAGCGGAACGGAGACATAATACTAACATAGTAAAATAGTTTATTTTAAAAGATAATTTTCACTTTTCATATCCTGGGAGTTTAAATCAATAAATGTCTAATTAAAATTTAAAATGTTCGTTTTAGAAATGCGGTCTCCTCATAATAATAAAAATAAGAAGAAGAAAAAGAAGAGATGGAGGAGAAGAAAAAATAATAAATTAGTTTAATTCAATTAATAGTTGTTTTTGCTAGGTTTTTTTTTTTTTTTTTTTGGGGGGGGGG